>OVBE01004811.1:0-23027 GCA_900406425.1 Iberis pinnata | reverse complement strand
ATCATACTTATAAGGTGTGCTTTGAACTCCTTCAGCTCCTTTAAGCAAATCTTGAAGTTGTGCTATTAGCTCAGATAATCTTCCATGTCTCAATATGATCGAACCAGAAACACCTTAATCCATGAAAATTAGAAGATCTTAAACCATTTTTGCATAGTGATTAAATCAAAATTGAGAGAAATTTACAATCTAAGCTTTCATAATCTCGATGAAACTTTTCTTAGATTACAGTCAAATCTATACAAATTGAAGCAATCGAAATTATTATGGTGTGAGAGAGAGAGACCTGCGCCGAGTAGTATAAGGATTTTAGAGGTTTGAACTCCGGCTTGCATAGCCATAGATTCCGGTTAAAAGCTTCGAGAGATCGTCGTTCAGCTCTTATTGATTCTTCTGTTCCGAGATCGCCGTTAAGCTCTTATTGATTCTCCACCCGAATCTTGAAATCGCTTCCATGGCCGCCTTCAAGGATGGTGAAATCGCTTCAAATCGTCTGAAAAATGGTGAATCGCCACCTTTGTCACCGGAGCTGAATCGTCACTGAAGAAGAAAATGAAAGGTTTGGGTTTAGTTTTTGCCAGCTGGCAAAAGAAGGACGTCCTTAATTAAGGTCTGTCCTACAAATTATTGGGTTTTTTTATTTAAATTTTGGATTAAAAAGCCCAAGGACTTTGTTTAGGACACTGATAATTATGCTCTTAAAGGTGAGTTCTAATTTTTTATTAAAAAAAAAAATACAGTCCAATCGTGGGCCGCCATGTGTCAGTGGGGCCCACGAATAGTGCAAGAAACAGATTCGACATAAGAGTTAGAAGATTAAGTTTCTTAATTTTGGGGCGAGACTCACTCTCTAAGAACCCTTTAAAACTCTCCATTGTTCATGCTCTAATGCTCTTGGTCATTAGAATACCATAAAATAATTTTTGAAAATGATAATTTATCGTTGGTTCAAACTCTTAATGCTTATCAGATTAACTTACGGCTCCAATTTATTC
This sequence comes from Iberis pinnata, assembly GCA_900406425.1. Taxonomy (NCBI): domain Eukaryota; kingdom Viridiplantae; phylum Streptophyta; class Magnoliopsida; order Brassicales; family Brassicaceae; genus Iberis; species Iberis pinnata. Next base: position 22,032 of record OVBE01004811.1, on the reverse strand, counting down.
AGAAAACTATCTACAAGTGAAAAACTGGCTTTGACGTCTTCTCCATCACTCATACCAATAGCAAGTTTAACTCATATGATGATACATTATCGCGACAAGCATTAATCTTTTCCTCTAAAAATTTTTTAACTGTTGTCCTTCATTTTTTACTAACAATGATCAATATGATTTGCGTTAATAAAATAATTGATGTTAGAAAAAAAAGGAAATAGTGATATTATAGTCAATACCATAAAATCTACATACTTTAACAGAAATGCCATAAAGTACAATGTTTATAGGGTATGACAAATTTCACATCAACAGATATTACATCTTTACCCTTGATTCATAGTGTGCGATTATTTAAAAAAAAATTAATTTTATTTTAAAAAATGTTGTCATTATCAATTATTAGAACTCACACACTCCAACATCTTGCTTTATTTTCCCAAGAAACAACACATCTCTCTTCCTTTATCGCCTGAAAACTTTCAAAGCAAGTTCCATTGAGATTCCGACATGGTGATATATTTGATGTTATTAAAATTTTCGAAACGAACCTCACGACGATTTAAGAATAAACTGCTGAGTAGACCTCCTCCAAAATCGCTGATGAAAAGAACCAAAAAAGCTCAACAGAGTACCCTAAAGAAACATAAAAAAATCCACCGCCACAAAAACCACCACACCAAAAACCACCGACTGCATCTGGTAATCCGGCTTCCATAAATTTCGGTGTGAAAAATTCTGTCCAGGAAAAATGGTCTGACTTGAGAAGCAATCACTTGGGGCGTACTGATAAATCTGTACACAAACAAATCGGCGAGCAGTCGCCGGAAGTAGGCGGCAAGTTTGTCCATCAAAATCGATAGACCAAATCACCGGGCACTAGGACAACCCTGTCCACCAGTCTCATATAGAAAAGTCCACAAAAAGGGAGATTATTTTTGTCCATCAAGGACACATAGATGTATCAACGGAAGTACTGCAATCGATGCTAAATCATGTCCACCAGGGTCGCACAGATTCGTCCACTGAAGTATTAAAATCGTATCCAAATCTGATCCACCGCACAATCCGTAAATCTGATGGACCAAATACCGTATCATTTGATATTGTCCACAACTAATTAGTTTAACTTATATAATTACAACTTCTCCTAAACTATCCATCACTACTTGTCCACGTATGTATGTCCACCTTCTTGCACCTGTTATCAATTACCCGTATTTGTAGACATATCAATATATGTCCATCGAAAGTATTCTTTGTCCATCACATATATAATCCATTCCTAATAACTTATAATATTACAACATGTGAGACGTTATCCACCACTACTTTTCCATGTATTTATATTTGTCCACTTTATTTTCTTATTATCAATCGTCAGTATATGTAGACATAATCATATATGTCCATCAGAGGCAGTCTTTGTCCATCGCCTACAAAATGCATATTCATTATACAAAAAATGTTGTGTAAAGCTAAGCTAATATAACTTCTTCAATACATTTTTACCAGAACAATCCCTACACAGTTGGATTTAATACATTATAGTCAAAATACATTGTACGCATAATATAGACAAAGCATTACATTTCTATAGCGGATTTTTGCAACTCGCCTATTGTTGCCCGGTAAATTGCATGCCGTATAGTTCCGGATGGCACGAGGTCCCCCTGTGCATTAAACATTATAAAAATAATGGTTTAATTGTCCACTCACGTGCAATTCTTTGTCCAAAAAGAATTATGGTCCATTTTGAGCTCCTACATGTACAAAACAATATTTATTAGTGGACAAAAACTGAACCGGTCCATCAATCTACAAATTCAAAAAATGTCCACCACAATCGAAAGGTTTATTTTGTTACCAAATCATCAACAAAATCATCACCCAACTAAGACCACTTTTTACGTCCATCAATAGTTCCATAACTTGTCCACTCAGAATACAATATATTCTCATTACTTGGTACTCAAGTTATCTATCCAACACCATTAAATAATAATAAAAATTGCATTTATGATCATTACCTTCTTCTTCGTGAGAACTAGTGACCAACTTTTCCTTAGCAACAAAACCTACAATGGTAACAATTATCTTCACCAAAATTAAATCAATAATTAAATAATTTTTTTTAGCCAAAACATCAAATCACAATTAAAAGCAATTAATGTTCAACTTTTCGTAACAACATCATGCCAAAAAAGTTTTTTAATAGTGCAGGGGCACTCTCGTCTTTTGACCACTACCATTAGTACATCTTATTATGGCATATCACATAAAGATATGTCATTATGGTATTTTGTGTAAAATCATTGCACAATATGGTATTTATGGTAAAAAGCTCTTTTCTTTTTTAGAAAAGTACATTTTTTTTATAAAAAAAAAGTAGAATTAGAGTTTTTTTTTGTTTTTTTTGTCGGCAAAATGTAGAATTAGAGTTAACTGTAGAAAATTAATAATTGGCGCAAAGGTTTAAGCTTTTAAATTAGCGACAGAGGATGAGCAGAGGTTTTAATGGAGATGGAACGGAAGCTTCTGAAACTTCTTCACGGCCACAATACTCGAACCCGTTTACCCGAAATCCACGCCCATCTCCTCCGTCACTTCCTCCATGGTTCCAATCTCCTTCTCGCCCACTTCATCTCCATCTGCGGATCCCTCCGTTACTCTGATTACGCCTCCCGCGTCTTCGATCACATCCAAAACCCTAACATTCTCGTCTTCAACGCCATTATCAAATGTTACTCCCTCGTGAGTCTACCTCAACAATCTCTCTTTTTCTTCTCTTCCATGAAAACCCGAGGAATTTGGGCTGACGAGTATACTTACGCACCTTTGCTCAAATCATGCTCATGTTTTTCTGATTTTCGATTTGGGAAATGCATTCACGGTGAGGCTATTAGAACTGGGCTTCACCGTCTTGGTTCAATACGAATTGGTGTGGTGGAGTTATATACTTCGAGTGGAAGAATGGGTGATGCACAGAAAGTGTTCGACGAAATACCTGAAAGAAACATTGTAGTTTGGAACTTATTGATTCGTGGGTTTTGCGATTCTGGGGATGTTGAAAGAGGCTTTAGTTTGTTTCGTAAGATGAGTGAAAGAAGCATTGTGTCATGGAACTCAATGATATCAAGCTTGTCGAAATGTGGAAGAGATCATGAAGCTTTAGAGCTTTTCTGTGAAATGATTGATCAAGGTTTCGAACCAGACGAAGCGACAGTGGTTACTGTCTTGCCAATCTCTGCATCACTTGGAGTTTTAGATACTGGAAAATGGATTCATTCAACTGCAGAATCGAAAGGTTTAGTTAAAGATTTCATCATTGTAGGAAACGCTTTAGTAGATTTCTATTGCAAAACCGGTGACTTGGAGACCGCAACTTCGATATTCAGAAAAATGCAGAAGAAAAACGTTGTTTCATGGAACACAATGATATCTGGCTCGGCAGTTAACGGCAAAGGAGAATTAGGAATAGAATTGTTCGATAATATGATCGAGGAAGGAGAAGTAGATCCGAATGAATCGACATTTGTAGGAGTATTGTCATGTTGCTCATACACTGGTAGAGTCGAAAAAGGAGAAGAGTTGTTTGGTTTGATGATGGAAAGATTCAAACTCGAGCCGAGAATCGAGCATTATGGTACAATGGTTGATCTAATGAGTAGAAGTGGTCGGATCAAAGAAGCATTTGAGTTACTCAAAAGCATGCCTGTAAGCGCTAATGCAGCAATGTGGGGGTCATTGCTTAGTGCTTGTCGCAGTCATGGTGATGTAAAGCTAGCCAAAGTTGCAGCCATGGAGTTAGTAAAGATCGAGCCAGAGAATACTGGAAATTATGTATTGTTATCGAACTTATATGCAGAAGAAGGAAGATGGGATGAAGTAGAGAAGATACGAGCATCGATGAAGACGAAATCACTGAGAAAATCTGCAGGCCAAAGCACAATCTGCGACGTATCATCATCAGAAATAGCTAGTTAAAGCTAAAGGGTTAGTACAAAGAAACAGTTTATTCGAGTACTTCAATTATATAATACTCAAGAAATTTTTGAAGTTGCAAGCCATTGACTTAGTATTAAAACTTAAAAGAAACTACAAGCCAAAGAGATACTATAGTTTATGTCTAAATTCATAGACCGTGGCTGTCTGAATTTTTGCATGCTTACTTAATGTATTGAGATAGCCATTTAAACCCCTCACCATAACCCATTTTGCGGACAATGCTGCACATGAAAACCTCAAGAGGACGAACATCAGACTCTCCGAGATTCACATTGCCTTTACCAGTTGTGAAATTGGTTAGACCTAAGTGATACCTTAACTCATCTTCTGAAGCTGCGTATGGAATATCAATTTTGTTTCCAAGAATAAGAAAAGGAACTTTAGCTAAAGCTTCATCTGATAAAAGAGCATCAAGCTCTCTTTTTGACTCCCCAAATCTCTCCTTGTCATAAGCATCTACTAAGTACACAACAGCATCAACCTTTACACACAGACATACACACAAAAGAAGAAAGTTTCTATCAGGAAAGATAGATATCTACTTGTACAAAATGTCTGTAATCTTCAGATTTTGGATCCAGCATAAGCAATTAACTATGTAAACATAGGCAACTATGTAAATCCAGTCTATCTATGAGCATAGATTGATATCTACATACACAAATATGCAAATCTTTTGAATTTGGTTCCACAAACATAGGAAATAGTAGGACTGGGAATATAAACTGAACCGAACCAAGATTTTATGAACCGAATTACGTTTTGATAACCGATCGGCACAAAAAAAAATCAATTTTGGTAACCGAACCGGTAACCGATCAGTTTATTTATTTTTTTCTAGAAGAAAACCGAAAGAACCCGAAAAACCCGAAAAAAACCAAAAAAACTGAACCGAAATAATAACCAAAACGTAACCGAAAATTAACTGAATAAACGGAACTTCCAAAACAAAAACAAAACCGAATAAACCGATTTCCGAACCGAACCGAAATTTTATTCGGCTTAGTTCGGCACACAAATCCAAAAACCGAAAACCAAAAAAACTAGAAAAACCGACCCGAACCGAACTGATTGAAACGAATTCCCAGCCCAAGGAAATAGTATCTATCTGAAGCTTCTCTGCATTCAAGATTCAGCTCATATTTCACCATAAATAATCAATTCTTAGAACTATTTCTACTATTATATCAGCAAAGAGATTATCACTATATGGATCTAACAAACACAAAACATGCCTAATTGTGTTCAGAGAGAGAGAGAGAGATATTGACCTTGGCATAATAGTCTTTCCAGACCCTTCGAGCAATCTGATGACCTCCTAAATCAAAGGCCTTGAACTTGATTTTTCCAATACTCAATTCCTCAGATGTGGGATGCTGTGTTGGTTGATGCTGAACTAATCTCTGCAACACAACAAATCCAAATACACCATGTTTAATTCAATTTCTATCGATTACGAGAATCCTCACTACAATCTGTATACCTAATCTTCACAATAACACATTTTAATTGCAAGATAGTCGCAAAATTTCAAACAAATCAAAGAGAGAAAAAGATAATGAACCTCGTCTTTAAGCATATGAAGCAAAGTAGTTTTTCCAGCATTGTCAAGACCTAGAAACAAGATCTTAGCCTCTTTTTGCCACAAACCTAACGAGGCTAAGATTCCATAAAACCAATCGAACAAAAACATGACGTCTTCTTCCTCAGATCTAATCAAACACACAAATACCAAATATAACCAGAGAATTCAATTTTCCACAGATCTTTGAATCGATTATCGAAGATCGAAGCTCAAACACAAAAGAGAGAAGAATCCAAAATCAATAAAAAGGTGTTTGTTGATCTGCTGAGGAAGCAAGGAAATGATTATTTATATAAACACTTTCTAAGCAACAAAACAAAAAAAATTAAAAACGTGGTTCACTGATGAACTGACGTGTAGTGTTTTCATTGGTTCATTGACGTAATTTAAATTAAGGTGGACCGTCCGATCAAAGATCCAGCGGTTGTGATCGCTTTAATAAGTTATGACTATAAAGCCTTTACGTTGGGTAGGTGAGAGAGGCCAAAGTTGATTAAATTAAATGAAAATTTTGTTTTCATGATCTTTTTCTGTTGAGATTTATTTATTTAGGTGTGGGCATTCGGCTTTCGGTTCGAGTATTTTAGATTTAGAGTTTTTCATGTTTGATTACATCGGATTCAAATAAAAACCGAATTCGGATTGGATATATTCGGGTTCGGGTCGGATTTTGTATTTTTACCAAAACAAGATATGGAATAGAATTACTTTTTTGTTCGGCTTTCTCGGGTAATCTTGATTTTTTTTTGTATTATGGATTTTACAGTTTGTATTTTTCGGATAACATGAATAATTTGGATATTTGAGTCCAAACCCCCAACAAAAACTCAAATTACCCAAACAAAAAAGCTTTGAAATACAACAAAAACCCAAATTACCCAATAAAATTACTTATATCTATAAATATATTCGAGTTTTGGGGTACCTACTCGGATTTCGCTTCGGGTCTTATTCGGTCTTTATATCCATACTAAATATTTATAAAACCCATTCGAATTATTTGAAAGTTTGGTTCGGTTTCAATTTCAAATTTTCTGTTCGATTCCAGTTTGGATAAAATACTCAGTCCTACATTTATCTATCAACCATAACAAGTAAACTCACTATTCCAAATTAATAAAATAATTATTCTATTAAAATATCACTTAATTATTTAAGAAATAACATAAATCTTTATGAACACATATTCAAATATCTAAATTGTAAATCTTTATAGTATTTTTTGTACTGAACATATTCACAAATTCAGTTATGGTTTAAGTAAATAATATATTTAAACAAACAAGTTTAATTTAAAATTAAAGACTAGAATAAAATGTTTCACACATTACTCTTTTTTATCACTGGAATTAATAACAAAGCATTTAACTCAAACTTGAAATTTCACTCTCATTTTTTTTCCTCTTTTCGAAAGAGTGAAACAAAACAACCATTAAGAACAAATTCTAAGCTCGTTCACCTCTAATTCTTCTAGCAAGTTGAATATCTTTAGGCATAATCGTAACTCTCTTAGCATGAATAGCACAGAGATTAGTATCTTCAAAGAGTCCAACAAGGTAAGCTTCAGCTGCTTCTTGAAGAGCTGAAACAGCACTACTCTGGAAACGTAGATCTGTTTTGAAATCCTGAGCTATCTCTCTCACAAGTCTCTGAAACGGAAGCTTACGGATTAAAAGCTCAGTGCTCTTCTGATACTTCCTGATTTCTCTTAAAGCAACTGTTCCAGGTCTGAATCTGTGTGGCTTCTTCACTCCTCCAGTTGCTGGAGCTGATTTCCTCGCTGCTTTTGTCGCTAGTTGCTTCCTTGGTGCTTTACCACCGGTTGATTTCCTTGCTGTTTGCTTGGTACGAGCCATTTTGAGATTCAATTGAGATTTGAAAATGTTTGATTTCTTGAGAATGTTGAGATCTGATTTGTGTGTTATTGACAGAGGAAGGATGTATTTATAGTCTAGCGAAAATAAGAAAGCGGGAAACAAAATATTTTAATTAATTTGTAGCGGTTAAATCTTAGTCGTTCATTTTTATTTTAATCAACGGATAGAAGAGGTGGAGATTGTAATCCATGTGAAATCATAACAGTCGTTGATTATTACTAAATCTACGGTCAGTTTTTCATTTTTTGTGATGCTGATCCGTGAGCGAATTAAAAGCCACTCATTTTCGCTGAGGAAAAAAAAGAACACCCAATTTTTGGCTAAAAAGAAAAAAATGCACTGTAAAGAGATACTCAAGGCCCAGTACCTAATTCGGCTTTGTTATTTGTCAAACTTGTTTCACAATCGTCTATTTTGTAAATTATTTTAACTTTTGTCCACAAGTGTGTTATGTAATCGTAATGTAAAAAAATTGTTGTAAGTGTTCATATTGATCAATTGAGCTAAAGTTCTAAAACTATCAATTAAAAATTCAGATGAAGGACGATATGTGGATCGAATAGTGCTGGGAATTTGGTTCAATCAGTTCAATTCGGGTCGGTTTTTTCGGTTTTCAGTTTTTTTGGATTTTGTGCCGAATTGAACCGAATAAAATTTCGATTCGGTTCGGTTTGGAAATCGGTTTATTCGGTTCGGTTTTTGGTTTTGAAGTTCAGTTTATTTGGTTATTTTTCGGTTAAATTTTGGTTATTTTTCGGTTTTTTCGGGTTTTTTCGGTTTTTTTCGGTTTTTTTCGGTTCGCTTTTTTGTTTATTCGGTTATTTAGGTTTATCGGTTCGGTTCGGTTATCCGAACTGATTTTTTTTGTGCCATTCGGTTATTAAAATGTAATTCCGTTCGGTTCAATTCAAAAAGATTTGGTTCGGTCCGGTTCGGAATTTTCGGGTCGGTTCAAAATCCCAGCCCTCGATCGAACAAAGACTATAACTTCATTTTATGCTGCGTAAGGCTGAGGTAAGTTTTTTTTTACCTTATTTAATTTTGAGGTTAAAGTATATTTTTTTAACCACGTACATTTGTTCACATCGAAGTGAGTTTAATTTAAGTGATAGTGAAAATTGATCGTGAAATTAACGACATTCAACGGTTCTAGAATCATCGATCAACTAGCAGAATTGTTCACTGACATCATAGTGCTCTTTTAGTTTTGCTAAAATCTTTGTTCTACATCCAACAAACTAAATGCTAAAATATTCCAAAAGATAGGATTTTAAACAATAAGAGATAACTTTTGGTCTTCAATCTTCAACCTCTTTCACTTATAGCTCATCCTGCAGATCAAATTACCCAATACATTATAACTAACTCAATCAAACACAACAACAAAAATATGGATGAGTGTTCATTGTAGTAACATACATGAGCAGTGGCTTCTTTCTCAGAAGTTTCCTCGCTATCTTCAGATTTGGTCTCCTCGGTCTTAGATTCATTATCAGATTCATCTCCATCGTCGTCCTCTGCATCATCCTCAGCCTGACAGAAAGAAAAAAATCATACACAATATTATCAGAATCTTGACAGAGAAAAAAAAGAAGTCTTAAGAGATCTTGAATAATCACAAGGACTTACATCAGATTCCGCAGGAGCATCCTTGGATTCCTGAAACAACAGAGACAAAAAAAAAATGCAATGTAGTCTTAGACCATCTTTTCTCAACTAAGTCATCTTCTACAGATTGAGGTGTTTTACCTCTTCCTCTTTCTTCTTCTCAGCCTCATCGAATGCGGCTTTCTCCGCCTGCAACATGAGATTAGATTGGCTTATTATGATCAGTAACCAGAAACAAAGACTTGTGTTCGCTGAAAATGGTTATTTAGATACATACATCCTTGAGTTTACCCCATGTTTCATCTACCAACTTCTTGGCGTACTCTGGGTCATCGGAGATCAAGACATTGTCAAACAATGATCCTGATTTCACCTGAAAGAGTAATGTGTTTATTAGATAAGAGTCATTGGACCAAAAGCATATCTTGGAAGACAAGGCCACAGTAACAAGATTTGTTACCTGCCATAACTCGATTCCAACATACTTCAGCTTGGGGAAGACATAGAGCTCTGGGTCATCCTTGAACTCTACATGAAATCAGATCAAATAGGCACAGGAATTGTTGAGTTTGAGTATTGCAGTTCCATATGACATGCGGTAATTTAAAGAATTTAGATTACTAAATGTTTCACACTAGTGTGGCCTTGAACTAGAGTAGTAACTTACCAGGGTTGTCAATCTTTGGAGCCTTCCATTTGCCCTTGTAATTGGGGTTCTTGATTTGCTACAGAAAAATATGACAACCTTTAGAATAAGAAGAAAGTTAACCAGGTTTATATATACTTTCTGAAAGCTAGATTGACTAACCTTGGGCTTCCATTCACCCATGTACTCAGGGTTGGGAATGGTAGGGGCAGTCCACTCACCATCTTCTTCATCATCCCAGTCCTCAGGCTAAGAGAAAAGACACAGAAAAATCAGCAAATTCAAAACATACCAAGAGGTTTTACATTTTAAAATCAATTGTATACAAGGTTGAAACCTTTTTGGCATCGGTGTCTGGGATCTCCTTTGGGATATCATCATATCCGTCAGGTTTCTTGTCTTCCGGGTCAGCAATGTATTCTTCGTCTTCCCAGTCATCAGGCTGTATTAAAAAGCTCAATTATAGTATGATAGATGGTGTAACAGGTGTAATCAACCAACTTGATCAGACTCAGATTTCATATCTTGTTCGGTCTGTAATCGAAGGATTTGGTTCTCAGTTTAGTTTGGTGGTTCACAAGTCATCACATACCTTCTTGGCGCTTGGGTCCTTGATCTTCTTGGGTGGGAGAAGATCCCAGTCAGAGTAGAGGCTACCAGTTTGCTTCTCAACATTGTCGATGAGGATACTGTAAGTAGCATCTGGGCGGAGGATGAATGTGTAGACATGGGTGAGCTGGTCAGTTTCACATGGAACATCCTTCTTGATCAAGTGGTTGGCGTTATTGTAGGTAAGGATAGCATGAACTTTCTTCGTGCTGCTGCCACAGATATCCGGACCAAACATAATGCTGCAGGTAAAAGCAGATGAGTGTTAGTCAAAACATTGATGTCAAATGATAATGTTGATGTAATTATAGTGAATTAGACTTATAGAAAACAAGTTGAGAGAGAAAATGTACCTGTATGGAGTGTCTCCACCAAATTTCTTCTGGTCAACATCACCACTGAGCAACTTCATGTAGCCACCACCACAGTCAAGCTTCTGTTCATGCTTGACTGAGAATTGGAAGACTAATGTTTTGTCCTTGTTACTGAATTCAGGGAACTCAGCTGAAATGGCGTAAAATCTGTAGTCCTCACTGGTCTGGATACCTGCAAGACAATGAAAATTGCAACAAAGCATTAACACCAACTAAGAATATGGCAGGAACCAATAATCATGAGTAGGTAACTAGTCTGATGGATAAATCATCATACCTTTATCGTTAGCGTCACCAGTCCAATTTCCCGAAGTGTGATTCCACTCACCAGCAGTGTTCTCATCTTTCTTCCACTCAGATTTTACCCATCTGTTCTCCCATCCATCTTAACGCAAATCCAATACAAGAGACACGAATTCTTCAAATTAGTTATCGGTTGTAGAAAACTCTTACGAATTGCAAATCAGAAAAGTAACAATGATCACGCCTATGGCTAAGATTGAAACTAATAAACTAGTTTTGTGCGCGTAACGAACAATGTGCGATCAATCATCGTCAAATCATCGCTACAGTGATCTCTACAACATCATTACAAGTGTGCAGCCATTTCATGGTAGATCTCTTTCACAACTTCGAATTAACGCACTCCAAACAAACAAAATTAATAGATCCATGATAATCCGGATCAAACATTTTCAAATAAAGTAACCGACGAAAACGAGGATATCATTACATGATGGAAAATAGATCTTAGCATTATCGCATTAAATCCTAATTGATGAAGAGATCGCAAACCGAAACATGAACAAACAAATCACTAAACCCCAAGAGTGTTAAAATGTAGATAAGAAAGAGAGAGAGATAGCGATAGATTGTAAAAGTAGGTACCATCAAAGCGCTCCTCAAAAATAACAGCGGCGGAAGCGATCGCGACAAGGCCGAAAAGAATCAAAGAGACGAGGCTAAGGTTTAGTTTCGCCATTGCTAACACTCAGATCCGAGCTTCCCGGAGAGATCAGGAGATGATGTACAAGAGCTTCAGTATATATAAACTGAGTGACGCTGCTCTCGTATATTTTCTTGGCCTATCGACGTGGCCCAATAAGTAAGCGACATGTCATCACGTTTGTCATAAGAAATGACATGGCGATATATGATTGGATACATAACAACAAACTCGTATATAAAACATGACACGTGGGTATATTAGCGGTTGGTCAAATCTCGTAGCTATACAAAATCTAGTCCAGTTGAAAGTGATAGTAACACATAAATGCAAAAATTTGAAAGAAAAAATGAACTACTTTTGTATCATCTTTCATTGTGAATTATTCTTGATATTGCAATTTGTCTAAAAATAAATAATTTAAGTTTGATCCATCGAAATAGATTCTTGGTTTCTTTTATACATTTTAAAACTCCACTATATAATCTCAATAAAAGAATTATCTAAAATTAATATTATCAAAAATACTATAAAAAGTAGGTGTGTTCAAAAAATATTACACATGTCATGTTCGTTTGTCAGTCGCTAACGACAGCGATTAGTTGCAGCTGTTATCAGTCGCTGGTTATGTTCGTTTGCCCGTTGCTAGCGGCAGCGATTAGCAGTTGCTAGCAGCAGCGGTTAGTAGTCGTTGAATCTATTTTGAAACGCTAGAAAATTTAGCGGCTAAAATTTTTAATCGTTGGACCAGCGACTGACAAACGAATAGGGCTACATTCTTAATTTGTTTTAAAAATAACACAATTTTTCAAAAATATTACGGTTTTGTTTCCAAAATACTACAAATTTGAAATATCTTTAATTCTTCGGATCTAAATTTAAAGCCCAAAACTGAATGATATCCATTTAAAATTAAACCCTAAACTCTAATTAGTGAGTCCAAACCCAAAAAATTAAATAGTAAACTATTAAAATTCACTTTTAGTTTTATTGTATTTTAAAAAAAAAAACAATTTAATAGGATTTTTGAGTGTGGTAATTTTGAAATTTAAACTCTTTGAGTCTTCAAATGTCACAAAACTTTGAACAAAGAGAAGATAATTACATATTCTATGATAATTGTGAATGTCCTGTAAGTTTAACTACACCTCTAACATCCATCACTTTCCTAAATCTCTCTGCATCTGTAAATCTTCCAATACCACAAAAGATATTAGACATAAGCACATAATCTCCTCCATGGCTTCTCTCTAACTCCATTATCTTTTTAGTAATCCTCTCAGCCATCTCAGCATCATCATAAACACTACAAGCTCCAAGAATCATTCTCAAAAACACAATCTTTTGATCAATTGGGATCTCAAAAGCGATTTTCGCAGCTTCTTCTAATCTTCCTTTTCTTCTCAACATATCTATAAGACATCCATAATGCTTCACATCAGGTGTGATCTTGTACTTACTTACCATCTTATAGAAAAACTCTAGAAACTCTTCTTCTGATAAACCTCCATGGCTACAAGCATTCAATACACTAATCATAGTCACTCTATTTGGACTCAATCCGAATCTTTCCATGTCTTTGAACATATTAACCGCTTCTTTGCCCATTCCGTGCATCGCAAAGGCAGAGATCATTGTTGTCCATGATACAAGATTCTTTTTCGCATTTGGAATCTCTGCGAAAAACTTCATTGAGCTTTGAATACATCCACATTTTGCATATGCATCAAGGAGAGAGTTTGTTACACGAATGTCGGAAACAAAGTCTCGTTTTTCGACATAAGCATGAACTGATTCGCACATTCTTTGATCTCCTAAGCTCCAAACAGCTGGGAGAATCGCGAGAATGGTTATCTCATTAGGCTTAATTGCATCACAAACAACCATTTTTGTAAACAAGAGTATAGCTTCTTTGGATTTGTTCATTCGTGCATATCCATCAATGATAGTAGTCCAAGAAACTACAGTTCGATTCGGCATCTTCTTAAGAAAGCAAAGAGCTTTATCAAACTCTCCTAAATTAGTTAAGCCAGTGATCATCACATTCCAAGTTACTAAGTTTCTCTCAGGCATTTCGTCGAACACTTTGTAAGCATCGACTCTGTTTCCAGAAACAAGATAAAAAGTAACCAAAGCTGTTTGCACATAGACATTAAATACAAAACCCAGTTTTATAGTTAATCCATGAACTCCAATTCCCAATAATATATACAGAACTCGCGGATTCGAACATGATTTAAGGAGATACAAGTAAGTGAAACTATCAAAAGGAGGCAATTTTTGGTGATGATTAGAAACGAAATGAAGCTGTTGGAGTTGTTCGTAGAGGAAGTAAGCTCGAAGAGGGTTTTCACTCAGAGAATAGCAACGAAGCAGAGGAATGAATAGAAAGAGCTTCTTAGAGTTTTGATTTTGATGAAGGAGAAGAAGTCCAGTAGTTGTGAAGTGAGAATGGAGCTGATTGATGATTCTAGGGTTTGATTCGTTTTTGAGTAAAAGAGAATTAAGGTGTTGAATGGAGATGGTGTTCTCAGAATGCTTAGCTTGAGAAACCAAAGTCGAATAAGAAGAAGAATGCTTGATGGTGTAAGAGCGAAGAGCTATGGTTCTACACGAAGAAAACAAGAACATAATTTCCCAGAAATCTATGTAGCAAGAAAGTATTTCGAGTATATGTTTTACAGGAATCTACTTTACTTTGGAGTAGGGCTGGAATATTAACCGAACCAAATTTTCCGAACCGAAATTTTTCGAACCAAATTATGTTTCAATAACCGAACAGTACAAAAAAATTTCAATTTCGATAACCGAACCGATACACCAAAATAACTGAATAAACAAAAAAACAAACCGAAAAAACCGGAAAAACCCGAAAAAACCGAAAAATAACTAAAATTTAACCGAAAATTAACCGAATAAATCAAACTTCAAAACCAAAAACCGAACCGAATAAATCGATTTCCAAACCGAACCGAACCGAAATTTTAATCGATTTAGTTCGGCAAAATCCAAAAACCGAAAAAAACGAAAATCGAAAAGACCAATCCGAATCGAACCGATTAAACCGAATTTCCAGCTCTACTTTAAAGTATGTATTAGCCAAAAAAAATCTAATGAGAACATACCCAACAAAAATAAAATGGTCTTCATAATCACTTATGTAGTGAATTGGTCTATTGTGATTAGAACATATCCCTATTTTGTACCATTTCTCACCTTTTTCATCTAAATGATACAAAAGTGTTATAATATTATAATCACAAGAGCGTATAAAAATAAAGAGAAACCATATTCGAATCTTTTTTTTTTTTGTCATCATAGCCTAGTGTCTAAGTAGTTCTCTTCCAACTGAGAGCGGCAAGGTTCGAACTTTGGTGAATGCGATAGATACAGAAGTGACTACCATTGGGTCACTTGTTCATTTGCAAACAATAGTCGAATCTAAAAATGATAATGTAGTTAAAATGTTATAAAAAAAAATAAAAAATTAAAGATATAATTGTTGTCATATTTACTATCTTATTAGCAAGATTAAAGATCGAATTTAGTAACTTATACACATAATCGGTTCAGTCCATTGTGGTTAGAACCTATTCCTATTTTGTTTCATTTTTTACTTTTTAAATACCTTTTCATCTAAATAATATAACTTACAATATTATAATCACAATAACATATATAAAAATATAGAGAAACAATGGTTGAATCTAAATATTGTTCTCATCTATGAGCATGTTGTACTTGGAAAACGATGTCTATATTATTAATTTTGTGAAGCATTTTTTAATAAATCGCATTTGTTTATATTATTCATATTTTTTATGAATCGCATTTGTCTCGTTTTTTACATAAACCGTAGTTGTACCACACCATCCCGCTAATTTTTTTGTACTTGTACCGCTTGATCCGTCGTTATCATTTAGAGCCTATGTTTTTATGTTTTTCAGAAACTGTAAAATTTAATAACAAATGTATATATATATATATTATTTAAGATATTTTATATTATTATAGATTGTATGTACATTAATTATGTTATGATATAGTTGTTATAGTTGTAAAAGTGTTTACTATTTGAACTATGGTCTAAAAATTATTTATGTTAATATATATATATTTATATATGTAACTTAGTTGAAAATCAATATTTTTTCATGCAAGAGGCGAATGAATATATATTTTTTATCACTACTTATATTTCATTAACCATTACAAAGTATAGTTTGAGACAGAACAAGCTTTGCTTGTAAGTCGGTTTCTCTGTTTTCTAAGTGAGGTACAAATAAAAATTGAATAACATCAAATTGAGTTGCTAAAGCTCTAATATCATAGATGATACCATGCAGTTCCGACAGCTCTTCACTTGAATTTAGAATTTTGATAAGTTGAGAATTGTCTGATGCAAAGGCAGCTGATCGAAATTTTTGGGAGTGAGCATCGGTGATAGCTGCCCTTAAAGCCATAGCTTCAACACATATAGCAGAAGAGATTGACTGTTCTGTTTTGCTGCTTAGCTGGGGTTGTAGAGTCCCATGCTTCGCCACAAAAGCAAGGCCTGTCGTTGATGTTGATTCTGCCAATGCAGTGTCCGAGAGGTAAAGCAAATATGTCTGTCGTCGCTCTTTGTTCAGCATTGAGACCTGTCGGCTTTTTGGTACCAGCAATAATACCTCTGTCCATTCTTTTGCTCGAGTGACTACCAAAGTCACTATTGTCTTCGGTTCTGGTTTTTTTCTTACTAAATAGAAAAGTGTTCCGTGCCAACCAGATTTGCCATAGTATCCAGGGGGCCAGGGCCGAAGCTATTAAGCTTGTCGGAGGAAGGGTACGAGCCTGCTCCACTTGAATCCACATCGAGCTGAAGCTATTCGTTTGTACCAAAGCGGGTTGTATCAAGATGGGAGCCAACTTCCAGACATCTTGGGCTAACCTACACTCAAAGAAAAGATGTTCTTGTCTTTCTATTGCATCACATATATCATATCGTGAATGTGTCCACAGTCCTTTGTGAAGAAGATTTGAACCACATGGTAATGACTTACGAAGGGTTCTCCACAAGAACACTTTTAATTTCTCTGGGATCTTTAGGTTCCACACCTCCTTTAACCAATTCCGAGAGGGGGTTGCGGGCTGCTGAACCTCCTTCCCGACTCTTGCCCAAAATAACCCGATTTTGAAGTATATGAGCCTGATGGGTGTTTTACCCAAATCATCTTGTCTTCCCCTCTTCTAGTGCTTGTTTTGATCTTTAGAATCTCATGTTCCAAGCAGGGTATAATTTCCTTTATCCTTGCTTTATTCTATTTGTTATTTAAAAGGAGGAGATCTTTCACATACAAATCTTTTGTCTCTAAAGAGGCTGGTCCAATTAGTGCTTTGGTCGATGTGGTGGATATCCACTTGTCATCCTAAAGTTGAATTGATTTACCATTTCCTAAAACCCATCCAACATTTGGTTTTAACAACTCTTTTCCTCGTATAATGCCTTGCCAACCATGAGAGCTTCCATCGGTTTTTGTGATTTCTAAAAAAGAAGAATTTGAGTAGTACTTCCCTTTAAGAATCCTTGAGAGAAGTCCCGATGGGTTTGTCAACAATCTCCAGCTAAGCTTTTCTAGCAAGGCTATGTTGAAATCTTGGATATCCCGAATCCCCAAACCTCCAAGCCCTTTTGTTTTGTAATTTTCTCCCAAGATACCCATGCTATTTTCCTTTTTTCCGACTTTGAATTCCTACCAAAACCGAGTTAGAGCCAATTGAATCTTCTCACAAAGTAAGGCCGGGAGAGAGAAACAAGACATTGTGTACACCGGAAGATAAGAAAGTACACTTCTCAACATGACTAAATTTCCGGCCGATGAGAGGAAATGGTTCGACCAACTCTCCATCTTTTGATTTATTCGATCTATGATTTTTGCAAAAATATCTTTCTTCTTTCGCCCAAAATATTCGGGAAGCTCCAAATATTTTCCCACACCTCCCTCTAGAATGTATATTTAGCGCCTTTTTTTATCTTCTTTTAGATGTTTTGGTGCTTTCCGGGAGAATGTTATCGAGGACTTCTCAAAATTTATTACTTGGCCTGACGCTTCCCCATAGTCTTTGATGATTTTCTTTATTTCCTTTACGCTCTTCGGATTTGTTCTACAAAAGAACATTGTATCATCCGCAAAAAGTAGGTGGTTTACTCTCGGGCTATCCTTTGCCACTTTGATTCCAAGAAGCTTCCCTTCTTCTTGAGCCTTTTCGCATAAGCCCGAGAGAACTTCACTACAAAGTATGAAGAGAAACGGTGATAACGAATTACCTTGGCATAAACCTCGGTTTGGTCGAGCTTTTCCCTTTACACTTCCATTAATTAAAAATGCATAGGTAACCGTAGTTACGCATTGCATAATCCAACCAATCCAAAGGTAATGGAAGCCTAGCCGTTGTAGGACCGAACGTAGAAATTCTCACTCCCCTCTATCATATGCTTTGGACATATCCATTTTAATGGCCATGGAGCATATCTTAGATGCTTTAGAAGTCTTTAAGAAATGGAGAACATCGTGTGTTATTAGCACATTGTCAAAGATTGCCCTTCCCGGCACAAAAGCGGATTGGGTTTCGGAGATAAGTCTTGGGAGGATCTCTTGGAGTCTTCTTGTTAAGATTTTTGAAATAATCTTATAATAAACGTTGCATAAAGCTATTGGGCGGTATTCTCCAATCTTCCTTGGTCCTTGGACTTTTGGGATTAAACAAATGTGAGTCTCATTTATGGCTGTCGGTAGTATACTTGTGAGAAAGAACGATTTGATCTCTTTTATCAACTCTTTGCCTATCGCGTTCCAATTCGAGTGAAAGAAACATGACGAGAAACCATCCGGGCCTGGTGCTTTATTCGGGTTTATAGACAATGCTGCCAATTTAATCTCTTCGTCCGATGGTTCTTTTATTAGCTCTTTGTTCATCTCTTCGGTTACTCTTGGTTCTAGAGCTTTTGAAACTATCGCGTAGTCTCTTGTTCCGGAAGATGTGAACGTTTTTGTGAAATGCTTAACCACTACACGCGCTATTTCATCATCTCTAAACACCGCTCGACCCTCATCATCTTCTATGGCGCTGAGAGTGTTTGTCGCTTTTCTACCTCGAGTAGCAGCGTGAAAATAGCCAGAGTTTCTATCCCCTGGTTGGAGCCATAAAATCCGACTCCTTTGTCTCCAATAACTTTCTTCTCTTTGGTAGGCTTCTTTAAGCTTTTTATTTAATTGGGCCACAGAGAGTTGTGGTGCGTTAATGTTCATTATTTTCTCTTGTAGTTTCTCTTGTAATTCCATTATTTCTCCTTAATTGTTACTCTTCTTTTCTTTACTCCATGCTGCCAGCACATTTCTCACATTTAATATTTTCTCTCTTACTGTGGTGGCACGTGACGATTACCATGTCTTGGCTATTAGCTCTTTGAACTATGGAATGTCTTTTAGGCGTCGATCATAGCGAAAGGTGCCTCCACCTCTTTTCCTTGAGACATCTAAATGAGTGATTAAGGGTTTGTGATCTGATCCCTAAGATCTTAGGTACAATGGCTAAACAGAAGGAGGTCAAACCAAAAAGAGTTTGGTACCGCTCTATCGAGACGGCACAAAACTTCATGATCTCCTCGTTTACTCTCCATGATAACGAATCCCCCGTGTGTTTGATATCAAAAAGATCACACTTTGAGAGAGAGGATCGAAAATCCCCGAAAGACCCCTCTGACCTTTGCTTTCCTCCTTGCTTTTCACGACTATTTGCAATGTCGTTGAAATCTCCCGTGAGAAACCATGGTTCTTCTCTTATTGAGGCTAACATAATCGTGTGCTTCCAAAGCTTATTTCTCTCTTTTTTGTTTGTATTTCCGTAGATGAATGTGGCAAAAAACCGCTTGTCTTCAAAGGTGATATAAGTATCAATAAAATTATCACAAGAAGATAAAACTTCAACCATCACATTTTCATTCCATAAAAGTGCTAAACCTCCCCCCACACACACCATGGGGTGAGATCAAATGATGATTTTTAAAGCCTAGATCATTTAGCTTTTCAAGAACAACATCATCAGGATTTTTCGTCTCCGATAGAAAAATTACTTGTGGATGAAGCTTTGCCTTTAGCTCCTCCAATCTTTGAACTGTCAAGGAGTTTCCCAAACCTTGACAGTTCCAAGCTATAGTCTTTAAGGAACATGAGGTGATGGATTTTGAAAATCCATCATCTTCTTTACCATGGTCGGGAGACTAGGCGCTTTTGTTTGATCGGTTGGAGGTGGCTTAAAAAGATCTCCAAAAGCAGTCCCTTTTTCTCTGTTGTCTTAAACTACATAACTTTACATATAAGATCTAGGCTATAAGTGATATAATTGATGTACAATTAAATTTAATGTAACATTATGTTAACTATAAATTGTTTAAAATTATTAAACTTGTCCTGCTACAAATTAAAAAATATTAATATTTCATCATCGAAGAATCATAGACCGAAGAAAACTACTTTAATCAACTTGCTTCACATTATCGTAACAAATTTTATATAATAGGTATATACTAAAATTAAAGTTTACTACATTTGATGTTGTCTATTATGTAATATATATATATATATATATATATATATATATATAAATCTATTTAGCTTGTCCTAAATATATTAATATTTTAATATCTAATTTGTAAATAAATATGATCCTAGAATGACAAATTTAGAATAGCTACATATGTTTTAAAATAAAATTTAATTTAAATCGTAGGATTTAACAACATAAACAAATTATGAAACTTTATGTTTTATGGTTTACTATTTTACCTTTTATGTCTATTAAAATTTTCGATTCAATAAATTCCTAATTTCATTTCATCAAATATTAGTGTATGGTTTTAAGAAATTAAATACTTAATTTATTATTGATAGTGTTAACATATACATATATTATTTTGTAAATCTCATCATATTAATAAAAGCATATAAAATACTATGTGAAAAATATATAAAGTATTCATACAAAAGTACATTTACTATTGTATTTATCATATTAATAAAAAAATATATATATATATATATATATATATATATAAAATCTAAAGACTTTTGAGCATAAAGAGAAACAAATTTTAATCATAAATAAATAAATTAAATTAATAATATATCACTAAATCTATTTTGGTTCTTTTTGTTTTTCATAGTTTCAATTGTTTTAGTAGAATTAAAATTGGATTTCATATAGTTTAATATATCAAATGATCTTTGCATAGTATTTTTAGGCGTAAGGTAAATTTTGTTTTTAAAAATAAAATACTTAAGCACATTGAAAGTTTTAAATATTATGTTGAATTTTTTATGAGATATAGTGTCCTATTTTGGAAGATTATTAACTTCAGTTAATTATACCCTTAATGACATAACTAATTTTTACTTTTAATAACAATGACATCTTATGCAATATTCAACAAACTTAGGGTTTTTTTTGAACAATGTTTCCCAATTAATAATATAAGTATTCATGTAACCAAACAAATATCTAATTATATAAAAATCTAATTTTTTCATGAGATATAGTTTCCTATTTTCAAAGATGATTAACTTCAGTCAATTATATCCTTAATGAAATAACTAATTTTCACTTTAACGAAATATCTAATTATATAAAAATCTAATTTTGTCATCCCATGCAATTTTCAACAAACTTAAGGTTTTCTTTTGAAGTTTGAACAATGCTTCTCAATTAATAATATATAAGTATCTATGTAACCAAACAAATATCTAATTATATAAATATATAAAAATTTTCACAAAATATCAATTTAGATTTTTTAAATAGTTAATTCTGAAAAACAAAATTATAATAAAATATTTATTTTTGTTATCACTAGTTATGTATATATATATATATATATATATATTATCACTAAATAATTAGTATTTAAAGAAAAACGAATATATATATATATATATATTGTTATATAATTAAAATAAAATAATAAAATATAAAATTTTTGTACAATTTCATTTTTCATAATTAATCCTATTATTGAAAATAATATATTTACTAAAATATACAATTAATATACTATATATTTTTAATATTTAATATTTGTTTTTGACTAATAATTGCTATATTTGTAATTAAATACTAGGTACTCACCCGCGCTATGCGCGGGGCAAAATTATTAATTTTTTATACAATCTTTAATTTCTTATTTAATTAAGTTATGGAATTTATACTTTTATATTTATAATTGGACATTTTATTTTGTTATAATATGTTATAAGAGTAAATTTGGTATTATGTATTTAGGTGAATGTTATATAATTTATTTTTTAATTATGCCATCAAACATATAATTTGGATTTTAGATGTTAAAAATTATA
>OVBE01004810.1:0-23029 GCA_900406425.1 Iberis pinnata | reverse complement strand
CTAGAGAGGTAAAAAGTTCAGGGGGGAATATGAGGAATGGCAATAGTTCGGGGGGGGGGAATTCGTCGACCCATTATAATATAAAAAGAAAAGACAGTAAAAAAGTCAAATATTTTTTTAAAGACTAAATATTAGATATACTATTTTTTAAAAGAAATATATAAAATTTTAAGTTATAAAATTTTTTTTAGCACATAAGAGAATTTTCTTGAGTTATCCACATAATTAAAATCAGTTTTGTGTATGTTTAATTATGAATTTCAAATACATATTACTTATTTCAAAACATGGGTTATAGTATAAATTTATCTATATAATCTTAATAATACAATTTTGAAATCATAATACTTTGTGTCACGCGAACATTTATGTAGCTAATTTATATAAATTTCACTGTATGTAGATCAATAGATATTATATTCACTGGCAAAATATGTAAATCTCTCACAAATAAAATATTTTTTGAAACTTATATAATGTCAAATGTATTATTATAGAAATTAAAAGAGTTATACATATAGATATAAAACTGTATTGGAAAACTCAAGAATTCCAAGGAAGACACACATCAAATTTGTTAGTGATTTTGTTAAGTTTACAAGGTCCATTCTTCTGTATCTTCCACTCGCATTTTGTGCATCCAAACTTCTCAAACTCTTTATCTCTTTTTTGTTTATAGATATCAAAATAATGTGATTCGTTTCCCCAACTAAATCTGCAAAAAAATAAAGTACGACCAAAAATATCAGGTTTAAAACTAAACAACCATGATTTACCCATTGCCAAACTTCGTTCTCCTAAATCATTGTTCCCCGATTTACAGTGGTACCGTAACGATAATCCACTGCCAAGATCATTATGAATCAC
Source organism: Iberis pinnata (assembly GCA_900406425.1). Lineage (NCBI taxonomy): Eukaryota > Viridiplantae > Streptophyta > Magnoliopsida > Brassicales > Brassicaceae > Iberis > Iberis pinnata. Next base: position 22,162 of record OVBE01004810.1, on the reverse strand, counting down.
TACTCTTGTCTTTTGGGCACAAGACTTGGTTGCACTTAAGAACAAAATCATTGTGAAAAGAACCATATATTGTTTTAGAGAATTCATTTCTCGTTTTGCTTTTTGTGAAAATAAGGAACTGACTTGGTTTATTTCGTATGTTAACCAAAGTATTTATACAGACATAGTTCGGAGGTGCCTTAATCTAGTATAGGAAAACTTCACAAATAACTTCTCAACTACATTAGAAATATTAACATAAATCTCAATAACTTCCTAAATACATCAGGACTTTTTCCTGAATGTATTAATGTAAATCTTCCAATATATTCCCATATTTTTGATAGAATATTTTCCTTATAATTATAGTGAAACAATGTTTCTATTTCAAATCCATTGTATGGTTCAATCAACCTTTGACCGCATCAAACACGATGTAAACTTGACTAGCACAACTAAATACAATTTATGTTTACCATACACTTTGGGATATAGAACTAAAAAAAAAAAAAGAGAGAAGAATTTGACCTGTCAAATATGATTTTTCATTTTTATAAATATTGATCATCAATGTGGCCAATTCTAATATGTTATATATTTCATATGTCTATCTCAGTTTCTGGTCTCTGTTTTATGTTTATGGTTAGCTGCTTTGGTATAAGTATATATAAGTAATTCAATAGTATGCTCTAAACTATTGTTTACAGATTTAACACATGCCTAAAATCCCATTTCAGTTGAAGGCCTAGGTGGATAACGACCTGAAAAACCATAGGCGACCTAGAAGGCCTGAAGCTTAGTTGGGCCGATCTGACGAGCTGGGCTTTCCAGCTCGAAGCCCATTAGGTTAAAACATGTAATTAGGGTTTTAAGCATGTATTCTTAGTATAAATCCTCATGTAATTACTCTAAAAAGATATATGAAATTCTTCTTGAGATCTCCTAAGCTAAAACTCATAAGATCAAAGACCTAACCTAATTGTTTAAGTCTTGATTCAACAGTTGGCGCCGACTGTGGGGACTATCTAGCTGGACGATCTTACAATCTCTTTTGCAGGAAGAATCAATCGGAGCAATGACCATAGGATTAATCGAAAAAGCACTAGACGGATCTACCGCCGATGTGGGAAACAGAGATGATCAAGTCGAGATAACGAGATCAGATCGTGAAGACGAGGTCCCCAAAGTCACCATGCAGGATATATTGAACCAGATGAACGAGCAGAAGGCAGAAACCGCAAAACTCAGAGCAGAATCACAGGACCGGAGGGCGCAGATGGAAGGTATCACCGCCTCCACAGAAGAAAGGGATGCGCGCACCATGAACCGAGATCTGTTCAGAGCATCCCATCAGACACCCGAAATGGCAGTTGGACACCAAGGCCGACCTGACTACACTAACGCAACAAGATTTAGAAGCACAACTGAGGATACCGAAATCTAAAACATTCGCGGACAATTAAAATTAATGAGCTCGCATGTACACCAAGCCACCACCTCGGCTCCTGACATTCTTCGTGTTATAGAAGAGACGCAAAAGACGCCATTCTCCAGGAGGGTCACCGATGTCTCAGTTCGGCACTCTGCCAAATCAAGTTCACAGGATATGATGGTTGGAATGATCTGGTCCAGTACCTAACAGCTTTCACCATCGCCATGGCACGAGCTCAGTTCTCCGCAGAAGAACGAGATGCAGGTTTGTGCCAACTCTTTGTTGAAAATTTATCAGGATCAGCCGTCTAGAACCTGGAACCATCAACAGCTTTCAGCAACTCTCAACCGTATTCATCAAGTACTACTCAATGTATATTGCAAAGAAAGCTTAGACAACCAACCTATGGACACTATCTCAGCAGGAGGGCGAATCACTAAAGGACTTCATTGACAAGTTCAAGGGAGTCGTAGCTCGGATAGGAATTAACGATGAAGGAGCAATCGCTGCTCTACAGAAATCCCTTTGGTTTTATTCAAGGTTCAAGGATGAGTTACTCATCAATCCACCACAAACATGAAGACGCACTCCATAGAGCCAACAAGTTCATTGAAATAGAGGAAGAGCATGCTGCGATGTCCAAGAAACACCACGTCGCGAAACCAAGCCGAGATAAGGACGAGATTCCTTGGGAACCAGGACTACTCAAGGTACAGACGAGGTCGCGCAACCTACGCAATCACCAAAAGTGGGAAGACCACAGAACAACCTCCACCTTCTGACGATGACCCGGAAGCATACTGTGATTTCCACAAACGAAGCAGGCACAAAACTGCAGATTGTCGTCACTTGCAGGCTATCTAGTTAAAGAAATTTCAGGACGGTGAGATTAATACTAACAGAAGTAGGTACAACGATCGAAGACGAAGCGGGAACTCGTGGCATAATTTGGCCACAAAGGACAAGGCTCACCAAGTCAGCATGGTTTAGGAAAAGAGCTCGCATACCAACGACGATATAGCACCCCCTACTCGAACTCAAGATTGTAGCCCAGATGATCGAGCTGCATAAGGGTCACTACCAAGAAGACGAGTCAACGTGATCATGGGTGGCTTAACTTCCTGCAATGATTCGGTAAGATCTATCTGAAACTCCGAACGACGAGCTGTCACTGCACAAAAGGAACAAATAGACATTACACCGACCTCCCAGCCACTTGAGTTCGGGGATGTCGACCTAAAAGGACTGAGTCAACCCCACAACGACTTCCTAGTGATCAAGCTGGTCATCGCAAATACGGAGGTAACCAGAATACTAGTCAATACAGGAAGCTTGGTGGATATCATTTTTAAAGAAACGTTAGACAACATGGGAATCAGTACCGACCTAATCAAGGACGGCAACAAAACACTCACAGGTTTCAGTGGCAAAACCGTCTCTTCCACTGGAACGATAAAATTGCCCGTTCAGGTTAGGGGTTCCACCCAGATGGTCAAATTCGTCGTGATAGACCAGAATTCAGCGTTCAATGTAATCTTAGGTACACCGTGGCTCTATTACATGAAGGCGGCAGTATCAACCTATCATCAGTGCATTAAATTCCCAACAAGTAGGGGAACATGTATGAACAGGGGAAATCAACGCATAGCTCGGACTTGTTTCCTAACAGAACACCGTATGCGAACCTTGTAGGTATCGGAGAAAACCGAAAGCTTTCAACCGACCTATAACTCTACACCAAAGCTAGAAAAAGTCGAACAAGTCAGTATTCACGCTGAGCACCCAAAATGACCTACATGAATCGGGAAAGAGCTGGCCGAAAACATCAGAGCTAAATTAATTCTCGCTACTAAGGAAGAACGCCAGCACTTACGCCTGGACCATGGATGACATGAAGGGAATTGACCCTTCAATCACCTATCACGAGCTAAACATCGACCCGATCTACAAGCCAATAAAGCAACAACGTCACAAACTAGGACAAAAAGCTCTCAAGCGGTCAATGAAGAGGTAGAAAAACTCCTCAAAGTCGGTTCAATCGTCGAGGTCATATACCTAAAATGGTTGGCTAACCCAGTCGTCGTCAAAAAGAAGAACGACAAATGGCGCGTATGCGTTGATTTCACCAACCTCACGTAGATAGACTTGTAGAAGCCACAACATAAAACGAGCTCCTATCTTTTATGGATGCTTTTTTAGAATATAACCAGATTATGATGCATCACGTAGATCGGGAAAAAACGGCCTTCATCATAGACATAGGAACCTATAGCTACAAGGTAATGCCCTTCAAACTCAAAAACGCAGGAGCTACCTACCAACGCCTGGTGAACAAAATGTTCGCTAACGAGATCGGCAAGTCCATGGAAGTTTACATCGACGATATGCTGGTTAAATCCACTGAGGCTGAGGACCACGTGCAACACCTGGAGAAATGTTTCGAAACACTCAACCTCTACGGAATGAAACTTAATCCAACTAAGTGTACCTTCGGAGTCACGTCAGGCAAATTTCTTGGGTACATCGTAACTAAAAGAGGGATTGAAGCAAATCCCAAGCAGATATGAGCAATCCTCAACATGCCAGCACCAAGGACGAAAAAAGAACTACATAACCTTACAGGTCGCATCGCCGCACTGAATAGATTCATCTCCCGATCCACCGACAAAAGCTTACCCTTTTACCAGATCCTCAAAGGAAACAAGTGCTTTGAATGGGATAAAAAATGCCAGGTCGCATTCGACAAGCTCAAATCGTACTTAACAACGCCCCATGTGCTTGCCAAACCAGAAGACAAAAAATCTTCTACATGTGCGTTGCAGTTTCCGAGGTAGCCGTCAGTGGTATCTGCAGCCCAAAAACTACGACCCTACTTCCAATCATACACCATTGTCGTGCTCAATAACCAGCCGCTTCGAACCATACTCCATCGCCCAAACCAGTCTGGAAGGTTAACCAAATGGGCAGTTGAGCTCAGCGAATACGACGTGGAATATCAAAATTGTACATGTTCCAAGTCCCAGGTCCTCACAGATTTCATAGCTGAGATCCCACCTGGAGCAGATAGCACACCTCCACCAGATTCATGGAACTTGTATGTCAATGGCTCAAGAAGGAAGCAAGGGTCAGGTGCAGGTGTCCGACTCGAGTCACCCACCAGAGAGATACTCGAGCAGGCTTTCAGGTTCAAATTTGAAGCATCCAACAACGAAGCAGAATATGAAGCACTACTAGCTGGATTGCGACTCACAAAAAACCTCGGCGCCTTGTGCATACACGCCTTCTGCGACTCTCAACTCGTTACCAGCCAATTCAGCGGAGAGTATGCCGCGAAGAATGATCGGATGCTACAATACCACCATATGGTTCAGGAAAAAGCAGGCGAGTTCAACAGCTTCGAGCTCACCAAAATCCCAAGAAACGAGAACCAGCTCACCAAATCATTGGCCAACATGGCATCCACTAATGATCTCGAATTGAAGCGAAATATCCCTATAGAGTACATAACCTCACCAAGCCTCACTACCATGATGGCTAACGCCATCGACTAACTAATCTCTTTTGAGAAGGAACAAGGTGAGCACGGCAAACCTGATTAGCGCACCAAAATAGCAGATTATATCGTTACAGAAAATGAACCAGAAGACAAATGGGCAGCACATCGACTTCGAGTCAAATCCGCGAGATACACGATTGTAGATGGACAACTGTACAAACAATCCGCTTCAGGAATCCTTCTACGGTGCATAAACAGAGACGATGTGCAGCAAGTCCTTGCCGAGCTTCATGAAGGAGCTGGCAGGATTCATTCTAGCGCATGCTACCTAGCTTTAAAAATAAAGAAGCACAGACACTACTGGCCGATGATGCTGCACGATAGCCAGGTGTTCGCCAAAAGATGCAAGATGTGCCAACGATACGAACCGGAAAATCACGCACCCACCAAACCGCTAAATGCTTCGGCAAACCCCTACCTATTCATGAAGTGGGGAATGGACGTAGTAGGACCTCTCCCAGTTGCAACAAACAAACATAAGTTCCTGCTGGTAATGACTGATTACTTCACCAAATGGGTAGAAGCGGAATCCTATACGGCGGTCAATGCCAAACAAGTTTCATGTCTAAACTACCATGGACTTCTAGTTTGGTAAAATCCAAAAATATACAAAGTCGTTAACGACCTACGCTGTATGAGCATTGCAGGTACATGACTTCATATGGGAAAATAAAATTTGCCGGCCCGGCATCTAGTACGAAATCATGACTGACAACGGCACCAATTACTGTGCAAAGACAGTAAAAGCGTTATGTGATAGGTGGCAAACCAGTCGCACCATTAACCGAATTACATTATTTAGCACTAACATATTACTTATTACTCATGTTTTAGATGGAATATCCGATTAAATCACTCCACGCCGAGGTATCCACAGGCAAATGGACAAGCTGAAGCCATCAACAAATCCATAGTTGACGGACTAAAAAATGTCTCGATTTTAAAAAAGGACTCTAGGTCGACGAACTAGACGGCGTGTTATGGTCCTACCGAACTACACCTCGGAAATCCACCAATCAGACCCCTTTCTCTTTAGCACACATAATCGAAGCATTAGCACCATCCAAAGCAGCAATATTCAGTCTACGTCGAGATAAGCTGCTGGAGAACGAAGCCACCAACAACACAATGCTACTTGATTCACTGGACAACATCGAGGAGATACAAGAGAGAGCGCTGTTACGGATAAATGCATATCAACAAGCTACAAGGCGATACTACAACAAAGGCGTGAAGCAAAGAAGGTTCAAAGTAGGAGACCTAGTCTTACGCATAACCTACGCGAACACATAAGAAGAAAACGCCCGTAAACTGGGAGCTCGGTGGGAAGGCCCATACGAAGTGTCCAAGGTAGTCAAACCAGGAGTGTACGAACTAAAATCTAAAGACAAAACGCCAATCCCAAACTCTTGGAACGCTATTAAACTTAAGAGATTTTATTCTTAGGTTCCATTGTACAGTGAACTACGACCTGACTTGATCCCTGTTATCAGGGTACGTAGGCAACCCACTGGGTGCAGCTATTTCAATTAATAAAAACCATCTTGACCACATGTTCAACGATTCCCTAATCAATCTCGACATTTTTCATAAGTACTAAAGTATCTAACATACCGACTATCTTTAAAAATATACATAAAAAAGCCAAGCAACAACTCGCACATATCCTACGCTAGATGGGAATGTTGGCGAGATGGAAGTTTTCTCGTTATGTCTCCTAAGGCCATTAACAAAGCCGAGATCCATCTCGCGTACTCCTAAAGATGAGTACTGAACACGTGCAAAGTCACAACATTCAAGCTTAAGTCTCCATTTTAAAAGCCGAGCTCCAACTCGCGTACTCCTAAAGATGAGTATTGGGCATGTGCAAAGTTACAACGTTCGAGCATAAGACTCCACCTAAAAGCCGAGTTTTAACTCGCGTACTCCTACCAAGAGTATTTGACAAAACTAAAGTTTTTGTCGATAGATCATCTGTCAAAAAGGACGATCTACAGGTCGCCTATTTTCGGCTTTTGATCGGGTAAATGTTCATTTCGCACAAGGACTAGAGAAACATCCATTTACCTTAGCCACATATTTCGTCAAAATAAGAGAGCCAAACTCTGGTTCACAACCAACCAACATAGCGAGATCAAAGCTTTCTCATTAAGTGTCAACTAAGACAGGCACGTTTACCGAGTTAGAAATGCGAAACACGACAAAAATTGCAAAAAATGCACCAAGCTACGGATCTATTTCCAGTATCAAACGGTACCAATATTACATGGTTCATAAAGAAAATAACGACGACCTAAAAAACAAATGAATCAGGAAACATATATCCTTCTAAAAATGACAGTGGGACCGCCGACTAACAAGGCAGATCCTAATCCTAAGAAAAACAAAAAAAAAACTACCCAAGGAACACAAGAGGTACAAGGCAGACCGACCCCAGCCCTAAGAAAACCGTGAAAGCTGATCCAAAGGAACAACAACACCTTCGACGTCGCTAGACTAGTAGGTTGGACCTTGGCAGAAGCGTCGGAACCTCCCGAGGCGGACCGAATTAGATTCAAACCATGATTGTTAAACGGAGGCTGGAAGTAGAAGTCTTTAGGTGTCAAGTCAGTTATATCTAATTCATCGTACTGCACCTTGTACTTCTCAACATCTGCTTCAAGCTTTGCCATCAGCTCAGCAGGCACCACGCCGCCTTCTGCCACTATGATCTGAACGCAGTCTAGGGTCCCTTTGGCTTGGGAATAGGATTGGATGATAGGATCGGCCTTGTCTTGGTCCTCCACGTGCGCTGAAGCTTCTCAAGCTTTGTTGCACACTCAACCTGAGTCTCTCGCCGCACTAACACGACTTGCAAAGCTAGGGAGAGTTGGAGCCTTTTCATCTCGCTCTCATGCAACTTCTCGAGAGCCACATAAGCCTTTCGCAACTCAAAGAACTCAGAACCTTCTTGGTCCCGAGCTGCCTGCTGATTAACGAGCTCTGCATAGCAAACTCACAGGTGCTCTCGACTTCAGCCCTCAGAGCGGCAAGGTCTTTGGTAGCAGATGCCGTGGTGTCATTTAGCATCCTTTTTATGGCAGCTACCTGGGTAGTCAACTGTTTGATCACCTCCTCTTGTTTATTCAGCTTAAGCCAATCTTCGACGATCCGTTTCTTGCCTTGGTCGACCAACTTCGACATCCTGACTAGCTCGTCCTCAATACCGAACAAGGCTCGGAGTTTATTCTCATAAAAGGTGACGAGATCATTGGTCGTCACCAAAGTCTGGATATCAAAAAATATGGGGGTTAGAACATATATGATTTCACCAACAAAGAAGAAGAAAGATAAGAAGAGGACCTACCTGGAAAGCTTGTCAAGATAAAGCTTCATAAATTTCAGGTGCCATCAGCCGATCTATAGTAGGGATGATCAGACCGTTGGCCCCGAGGCAATTCATTAAACCTGTGCATGCCTGCCTATCTTGCGTGAACGGCACGCCTCTGTGCATGAATGAGAATGCCCAGCTCCCACGCGAGTGTTCCTGCCTCGCCGACTGGGATTCCTCCCTTGATATCTTGAGGATTCACAACCTCATCCTCCTCTTCTTTCTCCTCTTCCTCATCATCACCACCTGCGCCAAGAAGATGAGGAAGTTCTTGAGCGAAGGTCTCTAAACCACCATCTACGGGATCTATATCCCCAGTCATTTCTCCTAGAATCTGAGAGACTATTGGAGTTTCACCAGTGAGAGCAAGTGGTGGGATTGTCAGGTCGGTAACAGGGACACATGTCCCTAAAGTTGTTCCCGCAGCAGGAACCTCATGTTGCTCCTCAAGAGCATTTTCTGTTTGTTGGTGTTCCTCAGCAGAAACACCCTCGTTTGTTGTTTGTCCCTCAGCAAGGACCTATTCTCTCGAGCCATGTTCCTCAGTTGGAACAATGGCTAAATTCGACTCTTCTCCCGAGTCGATGACCACCACTTCACGAGTTTTACGATCCCAGTAAGATTGGCACCTCCTCTTGGTTAGCAGCGCATGACAAGGGTCTTTGCTTCTCGCAGAACCAGATGCCTGCTCTTGTTTCCTCTTCGATCTAAAAGCTGATTGCCCTAGCTCGGCAGCATAATCGACTATAGGTTTTGGGAGTCCCATTCTCTTGTTTTTTTAACAAGACAGATATTAAGCTCCCAACTGGCTGAAAAGTATCACCTCACAGTTAGGTGGATATTCCTCTAAATAAATAGTGGGTACCTACATAACCACACATGAGTTAATAAACGAGATGCTCTATTGGATACGCTCGAGGTCGAATTGATCGATGTGGTAGATTCCTGCCTCCAGAATCCTCACAAAGTCTTCAAGAAAGTTCGACGGGAAGGGACCAGAGTTAAAATGCAGCTATGCAAATAATAAAACAAACTTGAGTTAGAATCGTCGAATTTTTCCAGGTGTCAACTTGGCTTTTCTAGGTGGTATCTACCGAAGGTATCTGCCCATTTCCTTTTCAGGACCCTTCCTACGTCGCCGACAGACTCCGGGATGACCTTTAAAAAAAATATTTTCCTTTTCAATTGTGGATCTTGGTGTCCGAACTCATGTTTATCAACTTGTACTTAGGCTTGAAGTTGATGTCCACGAAGCCCATATTCAACTTGGTCTTCTTCTGCACCACCGGGTTGATTGACAACATGTTTTCCAGGTACCTGACGCTGACCTCCACTCCAAACTCATGAGAATGAGCCATTATGGCTATCATATGCCTGATTGAAGGAGCAGATAACTACGAGATGGCGATCTTCCGCCTCGCGCAATACGAGATCAGTAACTTCGGCAAGGGAAGCCAAATATGACACTTTCTTAAAAGGGATTCTTATAAACATACATAACCTTGGGGGCAATCTCAAGGTCGTTAGAGGCTTGGGGATCAGGAACGAGATCCCGTTAAAGAAGGAGAAATCTCGAATGAGATCTCGAATCGTTCGTTCTGTACATTTGGTAGGTGCGAGACCAGTCATCTCGTCATCTGGCCGAATCCAGTTCCCTTGGGGAGCTCTTTCTTCAAGAGAAACCTCTAGTTCGGTGGCATTTAGATCGTCGCGAGAAGCAGAAGACTCATTAGGTTTCACACGGGAGGTCGATATAGTTTAATATCGGTAAAGTTACCGAGCTGTTATAAATACCTCGCCGAACTAAAAATTCTAGAGAGAAAAAGAAGAGAGAAGGGAGAGAGATTGTACTTGCGAAGAAAATTCTAGAAAAAGTGAAGTATAAGAATGATGGTGCGAGGGGGTATTTATACCCTTGGAAGATGACGGTTACCAAGAAACGAAATCATTGCGCGTGGGAATCTGTAAAGGTGCGACGTTCCAGTTTCCCCTACGAAAACGATTCGCAAAAGGCAACGAAGCATTAAGTGCACTTCAGCCGAAATAAACTTTTAATTATGGAAGCTCAATCGACGATTTGTTGCACCGTCGCCGACCTGGGAGGCTAACTGTTAATACCAGGTTTAGCACCTGCCCAAAAGCCCATTTCAGCTGAAGGCCTAGGTGGGCGACGACCTGAAGAACCACATGCGACCTAGAAGGCCTGAAGCTAAGTTGGGCCGTTCTGACGAGCTGGGCTTTCCAGCTCGAAGCCCATTAGGTTAAAACATGTAATTAGGGTTTTAAGCATGTATTCTTAGTATAAATACCCATGTAATTACTCTAAAAAGATATATGAAATTCTTCTTGAGATCTCCTAAGCTCAAACTCACAAGATCAAAGATCTAACCTAATTGTTAAGTCTTGATTCAACATTTACTAATGTCAAACCTTTACAATCAAATAAGTAAGAAATAAGTTTGTATTACGTTGATCTGAATCATTACACAGGTTATATACATATCGCATATAAGATGAATTCTTAACCTAGGGATTACATATTAATTACAGCCCATTAGGCCAAATACCCCCCCCCCCCTCCCTCCCTTCAAGGTGGAGTATGGAGATCACAAACATCCAGTTTGACCAAGAATGCTTCAAACTCTTTCCGTCCAAGATCTTTTGTCATAATATCTGCAAGCTGTGACTTAGTAGAGACGTATTTCGTAGCTATTGTTCCTCTTGTGATCTCATCTCTTATAAAATGACAATCTAAAACGACATGTTTCGTTCTTGCGTGGTAAACCGGATTAGCAGCAAGTTGTATAGCAGAGAGACTATCTGAGTGGAGTGTGATTGGTGCATGACACGGAATGTTCATTGCTGGCAGTAGATCCCGAAGCAAAAGAATCTCATAAACGGTATTAGGCATTGCTCGATATTCGGCTTCAGCCGACAAACGCGAGACCACATCATATTTCCTTTTTTCATGATATTGGTGAGCCTCCAAGCTGTATAAATCAGCCTGTGACGAAGCGTCAAGTGATTGGACAAGTGTCCCAATCGGAGTCAGACCAAGCCGAGAGAATCAGAGGTGCAATAGTGCGGAGTAAGATCTCTTGTCTTGGATTGTGTTTCAAATACTTTACCACATGCTGAGTATCATGCCAATACTGAAGTTTAGGAGACGTCATGAACTATGATAGGAGATGAATAGAGTAAGATAGTTCAGGTCGTGTTACACTAAGGTAGATGAGTCGACCAATTATTGTCCTATAACGCGACAGCTCTATAATTTCTTCACTTAGTAGCAAGAGGAAGAGGTGATTCTGCTCCAATGTAAATGACACAGGTTTTACAGCCAATAATCTCGTCTCTGCGATAATATCCAAGGCATATTTGCGTTGATATAAATAAATACTAGTGGGACTATGAATCACCTTTATCCCCAAGAAATAACGCACAATACCCAGGTCTTTCATGTGAAAGCATGAGTGGAGATAAGCTTTAAGCGTTGTGATTGCAGTAACAGAGTTCCCAGTAATAAGAATATCATCTACATAGAACAAGACATGCAAACTAACTCCATCTTTGTCATATATAAAGAGAGAATAATCAGAGAGAGTTTAAGTAAAACCATATCGTCGAAGGACAGTGGTAAGCTTTGAAAACCAGCATCGCGGCGCTTGTTTAAGACCGTAAAGTGATTTTCAAAGTCTACAAACCTTACCAGTAGCAACATCATCAAATCACGGAGGAAATTTCATGTAAACTTCTTCAGAGAGATCGTCATGAAGAAAGGCATTGTTTACATCCATTTGATGTACTTCCCAATCTAATGAAGCAGCATGTTGAAGATAAATATGAACTGTAGCCCTCTTTGCAACATGTGCAAATGTTTCGGTATAATCTTCTCCTTCAGTTTTACTGTTTCTCATAACAACAAGACACGTTTTATAGCGTTCAAGGGATCCATCAACCTTTAATTTGACTTTATAAACCCATCGGCAACCAAGTGCTTGTTTCCCGGAAGGAAGTGTCTCAACTGCCCAAGTCTGATTTTCTTCTAGTGATCTATTCTCAGTAGCCATTGCTGTGTGCCAGTGATCATGAATAATAAATTTCTTGTAATGCCTTGGTTCCATTATGCTTGTAACAACATTGATGTAAGAGGTATACGTGGGTGAGATCTGTGTGTTGCATATTGTTTCATGAATTGGATAAGTAGTGGTAGATTGGTGGAGCACATTAGTAACATAGTCATCGAATCATGTTGGTGGTTTGTGAATTTTTTGACCACGACATAACTGAACTGGTGGTAATACGGTTGAAGAATCAGATGAAACAGGCTCTACAACATGGATAGGAGGCATAGAGGCAGGCTCTATCGCAGAAGGATCAATTTCTGTGTCAGATTTTGGTGTGATTGGTAATGCAAGTAGTGAAACTGCATCAGCGGCCAGAGGCAGAGCTTGCGGGAATGGAGTAGTTGTAATTATTTCATCATCAAAGAAAACAGGAGATACTTGCAAGGTAAAGTCGGGTGAAGAAGAAACCTGAACAGTAACTTGTAGATGATGACATTCATTTTCAATAAAAATAATATCCTTGGAAATAGAGACCTTTCTTGTTTCAATATTATATATTCTCCATCATTTTTGAGCAAAAGGATATCCAATAAATATGGATTTATTGCTTCGCGTTTCAAATTTATCTCTACCATGTCGTTGATTATGGATGTTGCAAAAACAACCAAAAACCCGAAGATGTTTAGTTGGAGGTGGACGATTGTAAACAATCTCAAAAGGTGTTTTTCCATTGAGTATTTTCATCGGTTTCCGGTTGATAAGTTAACCCATCGGGAGTGCACAATATCCCCAAAAATCAATTGGAAGTGAAGTTTGAAACCGAAAAGCCCTTGCAACATTCAAAATGTGTCGGTGTTTGCGTTCGACACGACCATTTTGTTGAGTAGTACCAACACACGAGGTTTTGTGAATAATTCCTTGATGAGCAAAGAAATCGCGGAGAAAAACAATTTCAGAATCATTGTCACTACGAATGACTCTATCTTCGCATAAAACTGACGTTCTACCAATGTCAGAAAATTCTTTAGATCTTCAGGAGCTTGTTGTTTAGATGGGAGTAGATAAATCCAAACAGCTCTTGATTAATCATCTAGAATAATGAGAAAATATCTTGAACCACACAATGATGTTGTTCGATATGGACCCCATAGATCGCAGTGAATCAATTCAAAACAACTAGTTGTTTTTGTAATACTCAATTGAAAAGATTCTCTTGTCTGTTTAGATCTTATAAAAATCTTACAAGTCTTTAAATTACAGAAATTGTAACTGAAATAAAAAATTTTCAACATCTCTAAAGCCTTAGAATACGGATGATCGAGTCTACGATGCCACAATCCACTAGAATCGATATCAATTATTTTTATTTTTGCTGCCACTGAAATTTGCCGCAGAAAATATAGTCTATTTCGCTGTCTACCCACTCCAATCAGCGTTGAAGTGATGCGGTCCTGAATCACACAAAGCTGATCAATAAACTAAACCAAACAACCACTATCTCGTGTAATATGAGAAATAGAAACAAGATGACAACAAAGTCCCGCAATGTAATAAACGTTATGAAGCAGAAAAGTGTCGAGACTAACGGAACCTTGAACTGTAGATGTTGTATAATTACCATATGGTAATTTAATCAATACTGAAGACATAGGAGCTGCAGATTTTAAGAATTCGATAGAACTAGTCATATGATTAGTAGCTCCCGAATCATAAATCCATGACTCTATAAAATTCTTACATGTCAAATTGGCAGATGGCGTGGAGTTCCTTTCATCCAATAGATGAACCAAAGTGTTCCACTGGTCATGACTTAGACCACTAAGATCGATCATATCCGAAGCTGTGAGAGGTGGCAGGTGTGAGACTGCAACATGATGAGCCAAAGTCTGATTCATCGAGACTGGTTTGGAACGAGATGCTACTAAAGGCAATATGGACGAAATACCAAACTAAGATGCATTACAGTTTTGATTGCTGTGTTTATTGGGCTTCACTTCATACCAAGGAGGACACTCAACAAGCTTAAAATAGTTCTATGTGATATGAACTTGGCGACCACAGTGGGTACATTGATTCATAGATCCCATGTTATTAGATTGATGTGAAATAGGAACCATTTGAGTTGCGAAACTAACAACCTCGTGTTTTTCTTCTTGCAAGCGGCCCATGAATTTTGATTCTTCATCTTGAACAAGGATGTTGTACACTTCTTTCGGACTTGGTAAAGGTACATGAGAAAGCAATGAAGACTTTACAGCCCCGTAAACAGTTTTATCTAATCCCATGAGAAATTGATGAAGCTTGTCTTCTTCCCGTTCCTTTTGAACCTCTTCTATTTTTTTGGCTTGTTGATAATCTGAAAGACTTCGCCACAATTGAGTTAATTTTTCAAAGTAAGATTCAATAGCCAAACCTTTCTATCTGCAATTGGCAAGATCGTTTTTAGGCGTTGCACACACTGTCCATTCTTGATGCCAAAACGTTTTTGAATGTGTTCCCACAGAGAATAGGCATCATCCGGATGAGAAAGAGTCGATGACAGAGTTTCATCGATAGTGAGTTTCATCCGTGAAACAATAAGGGCGCTGTTTGTTGTCCAATCCTCAAAGTCAGGAGAATTTGCAGATGGTTGAGCAATAGAACCATCAACGAAGCCGAATTTATTTTGTGCTTTCAATGCTAGCTTTAAATTGGTGGCCCATTCATCATAGTTGGGACCTATTAGCAGTGGTTTGGATACAAGAATACCTGGATTATCTTTGGAAGTCAAGTAATATGGAAAGATCGTGCGTCGAGCAGTAACAGTAGTATCTGCCATCAAAATATATGAAAAAGAAAACAAATCTGGATAAGACGAACTCAAGCTTCAACCTAAAAAGAAGCTTTAGATTGATGGATCTAATACCATGGCAACCCTTTACAATCAGAGAAGTAAATAATAGGTTTGTATTACGTTGATCTGAATCATTACAAAGTTATATACATATAACATATAAGATGAATACTTAACCTAGAGATTACATATTAATTACAGCTCATTAAGCCCAATAACTAACATAATATTTTGTGATTTTAACATGTCATATATGAATTTACATCAATCAACCTTGTCATAACCTTAACAATTTTACAACCTTGTGAGCTACATAATAAGCTCGATCATCAACTGGAAAACTTTATACTGCTGGAATAAACATACATTTGGTTCCTATCAGCATAAACATTTACACACAAGAAAAAAAAACATACTTTTGGTTACCATTGGTTAGGTTCATATTTAGCATCCAAAATATAATTTTTCCACTTTGTTCTTTATGTTTTTCAAATTAATTAAGGAAGATGTATTCAATATGAAACTTGTGAAAGTTTGTATTAGAAAGTTAAATAATTTTTTTTTTTTTTCAACAAATAGACTTTATATCGAAATATCAGTTTGTGCAATGTCTTTGAGAAAAGCGGGGTAATGATCATAAATACAAAAATTATGGCAAAAAACTAATGCTATATTTGCTAAAATAATCAGCACACATATTTTCAGCTCTGCTTTGATAAGTAAATTGAATGGAATGAAAACTTGATTCCCATTGTAGTATTGTTCCCAAAATGAATTGGAGTTGCATATTGTATTGACGTCTTCGAAGGGCTTAGATAAATAGATGATTATCACTTTCAAAGATGATGTTACTATAACCTAGAGACCATGAACACTAAATACTCCATAGCAGAGCATTTTCTTCAGCCTCTTCAATGGTAGATCTACTTTAAAATTTACCAAAACCACAGTATAGAACTTGACAATGAGGATTTTCGAATAATCCACCCAATACCAGACGGATGGGCACCTTCGTGATGACTAACATCTACATTACATTTAACAAATGGGTCTCCAGGAGGATTCCAAGATCTTGTACATGAAGACGGATTGATAGATGGGGGAGGTGATAGTGAGTTGCGCCAAGACAAAGAGGCAGTATGAACTAAAGATTGGTTTCACGTTAGAAGTAAATTTATAGCTTTACAAAGTCTCTAGAGTATAAAGATTGGATTCAGGTTATATAAGGAAGTTGGATCTGATTTCAGCGTACTAAGCATGTGGCCGAGTGTCCGACATTTGAAGGACCTGTGATAGGAGATATTCCTAAAATTCGCCAAATCGATTGAGAATATGGGCAGTTAAGGAAGATATGTTCCTCTGTTTCCGAGTCAGAACAGCAACGAACACAAAGTGTAGAAACCACGTTAAGATGGCGATGATGTAAGTTAACAAGTAGAGCTAATGAGAAGGTACCAATACGCCACAGGAAATGTTGCATCTTAGGATGCAAAAGAGATGTCCAAATCGTTATTTATAAATCAGAAGAAATAGGCATTTGGAGGTATCCATTCTGATTGTCATCTCCATGGAAGAGAAAAGTGGCTCGATAGCCCGATTTGACTATATAAATACCATTCCGAGTGAAGCGCCAATAGTAAGAATTTGGAATAGGTGAGTAACGGAGAAATAGCTTGTGAATAAGGTGATGATCAGACACATCAATGTACTGAGATAACGCAACATCGTTCCAGGAAGGTGGCTCTGTATTGTGTATAAGATCACTAACTCGAAGTGAACCATATAATGGAGATGCAAGGATAGGTGGGCGCTTAGGCCAACAAGGCAGCCAAGAAGGATTTGAAATTAAAGTACAGGTACTGTCACCAATTCTTCTGTTAACACCATAGTAGAGAAGCTGAGACCCAAACAATAGGGACTTCCAGCCATAAGAGGAAGTTGAATTAGAAGTCGCTTCGAAGAGGGATCTATGTCGAAAATAACAGTGTTTGAGAATCCTAAATATCAAAGTATCAGGTCATGAGTAAATTTTCTATACTTTATTTGCAAGTAGAGCCTGATTAAATTGGTGTAGATCTTTGAACCCTAATCCACTAGAGCTTTTTGACTGCGAAAGACGCTTCCAAAAAAACCAAGACATTTTACACTGGTGATTCGAGGTGCCCCACCAGAATCGAGCTAACATCGATTTAATTTCATAACAACTATTCAATGGAAGTTGAACACAATTCATAGAGTAAATAGGCATGGAAAGTGCTACACTCTTGATGAGATTTTTTTTGCCGGCTTGAGACAAAAATTTTGTTTGCCAACTTGATTTGGGATGATGAACCTTTGTACAAATGTAATTAAATATCTCCGATTTCTTTCAATTGTTCAGGTAGTCCTAAGTATTTGCTTCCTCCACCAACTTTAGAAATTTCCAAAATCTGTTCAATAATTTTTTTTTTGTGGTGGAAAACACTCGAACCAAACGTGATTGTTGATTTGTCCATGTTCATGACTTGACCCGAAACTTGTTCATAGGAATGAAATATGTTTAACAATTATGAACAATTCTGGTGATATGCCTTGATGAAAAAGAGAGAGTCATATGCAAAGAGAAGATGAGAGATTGGAGGACCTCCTTTACTGATATAGAAACATTGGATTCTGCAAGACTGATAAGCAGTAGTAATTAAAGATATTAAGACATCACTAGCCAGAATAAATAAGTACGGAGATAGAGGATCGCTTTGTCGAAGTCCCTGTTGTGGACTAAACCGATGATAAGGACTGCCAATAATCAGGATTGAATACGAAAACTAGCTAATGCAATGCATAATCCAATCTATCTATTTCGGATGAAAGCCTTTACGCTCTAGAACTACTATGAGGAAGCTCCATTCTAAACAATCATAAGCTTTACTAACATCGGTTTTTACAGCCATGAATTCATTAGCACATTTCCTTTGAGATTTTAGCGCATGAAACGCTTCATGAGCTAGAAAAAAAATTTATGTTATTAGACGACCTGGAGTGTAGGCTGTTTGACTCGCGGAAACTAAATTAGTCATAAGAGACTTCAATCGTGAGACCAAAATCTTCAAAATGATCTTATAAACGACGTTGCAAAGGCTAATTGGACGAAAATCTTGAATGGTAAGTGAACAAACTTTGGGAATGAGACAGATGTTAGTGTGATTGGAATCAAAAGGAAACACACCGAAATAAAAAAAAATATTGAACTGCAGTGATTAATTGAGACCGAATAATTGTCCAATATTGTTGGAAGAACAAAGCCGTAAAACCGTCAGGCCCAAGAGCCTTAGAGCTTCCAATTGCATAGATTTCATCATGAATTTCTTTTTCCATGACTGGTTGAATTATATGGTTGATCATTTGATCTGAAACCACAAGTTTAATCATCTATAAAATATCATCTGAAAATGATGGATTAGTTAATTGGAATAGTTCCTGTAAAATAACATTTGGCTTCAAAAGAGATAGCTTTATTTCCTCTGATAATACAATTAGTTGATTGTAAACTGGAGATTGATGCACGACGATTTTTGGTGATGGCATGGAAATATCAAGTGTTAAGATTACCGCATTGTAACCATGAATTACGAGATTTTTGCTTCCAGAATAGTTCATTGCTTTGATATTCTTTATCTAACTATAATCGTAGTGAATTAAGTTGGAAAGTAGAAACAGAATCATTTGTCATACTCATATCAATTTGTTGATGCATGGAGGTGATATTTGATGCAGAGTTGTAATTTCTTGTTTTCTTCCATTGAGAAATTGCATGTCTGCAGTTCATGAGACGAGTTGTTAAAGAAGATTGTATAGGTGAATTTATCCAGCCTTGTTGAACCACTTCAATAAAATCAGGAGAGTCACAGAAACAAGAATCAAATTTGAAACTCCTTTTACCTGTTTCAATTACAGAGTGTATATAGATAATTGCAGGTCTGTGAGCAGACTCAACTAAGTCAAGAAAACGAATTTCAGAAGCAGGAAATAAAGATTTCCATTCTTTATTTTCCATAGCGCTATCTAGATAACGTTCAATTGTATAAGAACCTCTTCGACCTGCCTAAGTCATATTATTTCCAGTATGAGGAAAATTCGATAAACCACACACTGAAATCATTCTTCGAAAATAAGATAAAGACTGTAATGTGCGAGCTCTTCTGCCAATCTTCTCATGTGGATGTAATACTTCATTGAAATCACCGCATAAAAGCCAAGGACCATATCTGGTAATGCTTATATGTTGAAGAAGTTCCCAAAAACGTGTATTTCATTTCGATTGGGATGACCATAAACAAAAGAAAGATAGTAGGAAATTCCATCTTTATTAATAGAAAAATCCATAAGTCTTGGATTCAGCATTGAAAATACAACGGAAACTATGGAATCCCATATAACAGCAACCCCCCNAAAAAACCCCCCCCCCCCCCCCCCCCCCCCACCACCCCACTTAAGCCATTAGGCGTTACACATCAGTAAAATTAATCCAACTTGAGAAGCAACATCACGAACTAAGTTAAAGAAGATTGTATATAGATTTTTATTTTACAGGAACTATTCCAATTAACTAATCCATCATTTTCAGTAAAATTAATCCAACTTGAGAAGCAACATCACGAACTAAGTTATCACTGTTTTTGTTTCAATTAAGAAGAGAATAGCCGGAAAATAAAGACGTTTTATCTCCTTTAGACGTCAAACGATCAGGTTCCTTTGAAAGCCCCGACAGTTCCAAAACAAGAAATTCATTTGACATCCAGTGGATTATGGCCCACCAAACCATCACCTTGCGATTCCGGAGTCTTAGTCTCTGCTTGGAATCTTGTAGTCGGGTTGTAAGAGACACAACCATAGGGGAAGAAGTACCACATCTTGCTATCAATAGCTTCAACTCTTTAGCGTTTTAGAAAAAAACGTTCGGTGTTGGTAATCTTCATCATGAGAGACTTTCTTGAATTCATTCAATACTGCTTCTAGATAAAAAGACATGTCAGGAATAGAATATGCTTTGCGCTTTTTGGATTGAGAAGAAGAAGGCACATCGTCTTCAGCAGAAGGAACTTGGGGATGTTGCAGTGGTGGATCATGATCAGCCATCGCCTCACCCGGGACATTATCTTCATATGGATCTTCGTCAGCATCGTCTCCATCATCATCTCTTGGGGAGACAGGAGGAGAGTTATGTCCAATAGTGCCGTTAGAGACATCGTGATTTAATTGACCACAAGCAAAGCAAAAGTTGCGTAACTTCTCATACTGAAATTTGAGGGTGACAATAGAATCACCGAACTGGAATTGCCTCTGAAACCTAAACGGGTTCGTGACTTTCCAGAGAACATGGACACGAGCGTAATTCACCAGATGACTTCCTTCACCTGCGAAATCAGTTTCAAGGTACAATCCCAATTTCATTCCAATTTCAATTACCATAGCCAAAATCAGAAATTGAATGGGAATCCACTAATTTGAATCCAAAAGTGGATGAATTGTAAGTCATCATCATTCATCGCAAGAGACCATTTTTGAAGGATAACCATCCAATCGTTAAAGGACCAAGGACCCCGACAGAGCACCGAAAGAAGTAATTCTTCGAATGAAAACAAGAACTAGACTGTTTTGTTCTCCAGGATTTGGCCGGTAACTGTAAGATTAATTTTGGGGTCACATATGTATATAATAAAGTGTAAGAGTTATTATTTAATAAGTCAAATATTATGTGGTCACTTTTGTAATAAAGTAAAGATTTGAGGCATAAGTGTTATGAAATATTTATGTGTGGATACTTTTTGTAATTNATTGATTCTCTATAAATAGAGGGTTATGGTCCCCAAAGCAACCCTAGCCGAAAATACAGAAACTCTCTGCATCCCATCACCAGAGATCTAAAGTCACATTGGGTCTGCTTTGGAAGATCCATTCCATAATTTAGAAACCAAAAGCATGGATTCATCGGGTACGCTTCCGCTTATGTTCTTTATCATCAGAAACTGATATGGATTAAAGTTATGGATTCTAAAATCTCAACAATTGGTATCAGAGCCACCATATTCAGTTTTTTATAATCAGGTTTTATTAAAAGAAATTTTCGGATTTATATAATTTTATCAAAATAAATTCGAATTTTATTTTCTGGAAAAGTTCAGATTGTTGAATCTGATTTTTTTCCTAAGGTTCATGCTTAAAAAGTATTATGGATCTGTGATTATTAAATTATCAGATTTTATAAAGCAAAATTTGAATCTGGTTCTGAATTTTTTTTGAATCTGATTCAGAAAAAAATTTGATCTAAAGTTCATGAGTTCAATCATGGTTTTCAAAATCTTTGGCAAATCCTTTCGAAATAATAATAATAATAAAAAAGGAAAGTCAGCGGCGGCTGCTGCTGTAATTTTATTTTTAGGGTTTTCGAAACCCTTCTACAGGTTGAAGAAGACTGAAACTCGGCGTTTTATTAAATTTTTTTTTTTTGGGCCTTTTAATTTTTTGGCCCATCTAATGTTAAACAAAAAAAAAGGGAAAACGAGCGCACGTGTGGAGCCCACATGTGGTTAACGCGCATTTTATTTGTCTTTGACCTGATTCGAACCCGGGTTTGGAACTGCAGACTTTTCCCTTTTTTCTTCTTCAACCACTAGGCTAAAGTAACTTTCATGAATTATTGTCAGTGTTTGATCATTACAACAAGAGTACCGCTAGTAGTTAATATTACTGTCCAAAGACTTGATATTAATGTTACATTTGGTATCTTGGATGGATTGTACAATTGTTTGCTATTTATTATTGATTCCTTCAGTTAGTGAGTATTAATTAAAATTTTGTTCTCTCTCTCAGCGAATATTGCTGCTATATTTGCTAGTTTAGGATCAATTCCAAAACTTACGGGCTCCAACTATAATGAGTGGAAAAA
>OVBE01004809.1:0-23030 GCA_900406425.1 Iberis pinnata | reverse complement strand
TTTATAATTTTGTATATCTGTCCCAAATGGGACGTCGGGAATTCTCGTTCCCGTCCTATCCCGTCTCGTTCTCATTCGAGAAATGAAAAATGTCCCATATGGGAATATATATTTTAATGGGACGAGAATTTCAAAACGAATTCAGAACGGAACGGGAATTGTGCTCACCCCTAATCTTAGGTGATGATCTGTGTATATATACATTGTTGAAATGAATTAACGACATACTTTTTGGCAATCTTGTTCCTTCTGATTTCATAAATCCTTTCTTTTATCAATAACATATTGTATTTGATTAGAAGCTCAAACGAACTAAAATTACAACAACTTTCAACAAAAAACTAAAACCCATAAAAAGTAACTGCTCTTATAAAGTGAAAAATAACCATTCCATAGAGAAGTTGAACTAATCCCGAAAAGAAAATATAAAATCTATAAACATTAATTCTAAATAGGAATGATCCCTTGATGTTTTGTATTGCCGATCAACTATCAACATATACACAAATTGCAGGAGATATACCCTTTAGGATTTGATACTTCAGACCAATACCAACATGTTGATGACACTAACAAAAAAACAGATAATATACACATATACACCAAACGAGACTTAAAAAAAAAAGCTTAAGAACATAAAATAACAAAATGGACTCATATGTATTGTCGAGACCCAACCCGAACCAAAACGCTTCTTCCCGAAGCTGCAACACCTGCACTACACCAGCCAAAATCTTGATAGTCGACGGATCACCATAACATAAAACCAGCCACCAAATCCACTCGCCTTTAGAAGATCGAACCCTGCACACCAAACTCCCTTCCTCTAACCAAATCCACCAACCAAACGATCGCAAATCGATGGTAGAGATGCAAAAGCAGGACATGCAACCATCTTTATGATAGATATGACCAGATAAAATTAAGTAGCTCGGCCATGTCCAAGGCAACGAAGGCAAATTAAGCACCAACGCACCAGATTCACCAACCAAAACCGACATCCGTATTTGTTTATCAACAAAGCTGACCATTCTAGGAGGAGACCGCCACATGCAGGGGACCGAGAGAAGGTAAGAAACGAGATAGTGAGAGGAGTAAGGAGAAACACCATATCTAGAAGAAACACGACAACAAAAAGAAAAAGAAATAATAAGAGAGCGAGAGAACGTACAGAGAGAGTTATATAATTTAAAATATTGTTCCAATACTATATTTTCTGTGCATTTTAAAATTTTAATATTGTTTATCAATTCAAACACTCCTTATGCTTCAGAAGGTCAAAGCATTAATCCTCAACATTGGACCAAAGACCAAAGCTCAAATCAACTTAAAATTACTCGAAGCTCACTCTGCATCTTCATTATCACTCATTGCAAAGGCCGCAACAGATTCAAAATCATAGAAAATGTGTGATGCTCGTACAAAGGACATAACTCATCAAATCTCTCACCAAAACCGTTTTCATCTTCTTGGGAAAAGTGAAATCATGTGCAGCTAGACACATGTCCATTTTCTATTGATTGTATTGAGCTATAAAAATAACATTTTGTGTAAACGTTTTTGTCAAGAAAAGTAATAAAAGTTATTCAGTAAAAGTTCTCTTCTTTACATTTTCATTCAAGCTCACATGGTATAAGAGCTATGGAGGGTACAACAAATATTGTTCCAGCATCAGCATTATGTATATCGTAGTGTGTTACCTTGAAGCTTTTTTCTTCAAACTATTTGATAGGAATATGAAGTTTGAGTCGTTTCTATCAAGCTAAAAGTTGTTCGGTCATGTTACTAGAGTCTCTTCTCGTCTTGCTTCAACCACATTAGAAAAGACAGGCGATGTTGCAAATGAGGTCCCAAATCCAGAGTTTTTAACTTGGATGTAGAATGACCAGCTTGTCATGGTCTAGAACCATGGAACTCTTTCAGAGCAAGCTCTCATGTCAGTTTATGGGCTATTGTCTGCTCATGATGTATGGTTATGTCTGGCTTAAAAATATAATAGAGTGTATGCTACTAGAAAAATTGGATTTATAGAGAAAGTTATAATATGCACAATAACTACATAAAACCATGGAAGAATATTTAACTGAAATCAAGACAATATGTGACAAGCTTGATTCAATAGGTTCTCATGTTTCTGAGAAAGAGATGATCTATGGAGCCTTAAAAGGTATGGAAAAAGGGTATGAATACATTGCTACAATTGTAGAAAACTCTGTAGACATTAATCTTAGTCTCAACTTTGAAGATGTTGTTTACAAGCTGATAAGTTTTGATGTCAAACTTAAGAACTATCAGTAAGTCTCTGAGGTCTCTCCACATCTAGCTTACAATACTGGTAGAGGATACAATGGTAAGGCCGTGGAAGAGGAACTTACACAACCTGAGGTCATGGGTTTCAACAACAATTCTCATCAAACTCTTCTTCATAAGATTCAGGAACAAGACCCACATTTCAAATTCGTGGCATATATGGCCACTCAGCTTATAAGTGTTACAACAAATTTGTTGAAGATTATCAACAAGAGGAGTTTCATTATGCTTTCGCTGCTATGCGTGTATCTGAACAAGATCCATCTGCTGATCAAGAATGGTATCCAGATACAGGAGCCACAACTCATATCACCAACTCCACTTCTCAATTAACTCATATTCAGCCTTATGCAGGTGATGATTCAGTGATTGTGGGAAATGGTATTTTCTACCTATAACTCACACTGGATATGTTGTTTTGTCTACACATCAAGGTAATATACCATTGGAAGATGTATTGGTGTGCCCTAACATTACTAAATCACTCTTATCTGTTTTAAAACTCACATCTAATTACCCTTGTGAACTCACCTTTGATTTTGATTATGTATATCTTAAGGAAAAACTGACAAAACAACACCTCACTAAAGGTAGAAGACACAATGATTTGTACCTTCTTAAGGATGCCAAGTTTATGGTGATTTATTCCAACATGCACCAATCAACTAATGCAGAAATTTGGCATCAAAGGCTTGGTAACCCTCATAATGAAGTGCTACAACAGTTGGCAAAGGATAATGCCATAGTGATGAATAAAACAAGCACTTTATTATGTGAAGCTTGCCATTTAGGGAATATATCAAGACTTCCAATTAAATCTTCTGATTTTGTTTCAAGTAGGCCCCTAGAACGTATTCATTGTAATATATGGGGGGCCTCACTTGTTATTTCCAACCAAGGATTTCCGTTTTATGTTATATTCATTTACAATTTTTCAAGATGCACATGGTTTTATCCACTCGAATGAAAATCTGATTTCTAAACAACATTTATTCAGTTTCAACAGATGGTTGAGCTTCAGTTGCAAACTAAAAGCATCACTTTACAGTGTGATGGAGGTGGTGAATTCACCAGTACAAAATTTATGTCTCATTTAGCTAACAATGGAATCAAACAACTAATCTCATGTCCATACACTCCACAACAAAATAAACTTACTGAGAGAAAACACAGACATATCACTGAGCTTGGTTTGTCAATGCTGTTTCATAATAGATTTCCTCATTTTCTCTAGGTTGAGGTTGTCTTCTTAAGCAATCTGATTCCATCATCTATTCTTGACAACAACAAAAGTCCACATGAATCTTTGTATAGAAAACAACCTATATATTCTGCTTTGTGTGTATTTGGTTGTGGCTGCTTACCCTATATTTGGCCTTATGCATCTCACAAGTTTGCTCCTGAGAATTCTTGGTGTATTTATGAGAAACAATACAAATTACAAGGGCTACAGGTGCTTTCATCTTCCATCTGGAAATGTTTATATAAGCAGATATGTTCTTTTTGCTGGATTCAAATATCATTATGTTGCTGAGTATCAACACTTATATCCAGCTGTAAGAAGTCCACTGATGTTTGCCTAGTTATCAGCTCCAACTTCTAATTATTTCTCAAAAGGCTCATACATTGATGATCCCACTACTCTCATTTCAGTTCACATTCAGTCTGAAAAAAATGTTCCTACTTCCAATGATAATAACACAGAAGATTCAGATATTAACGATGTTCTAAATCAGAGTTCTCTTGAACCTTCAGGACAATCCTTAGAAACATTCCCAAAATCTACTTCAGAAGCTATTTCAGAACCAAAAGCTTCATTGTTCACTGACAATAACTTTCCTGAGCTGATTCCCAGTGCCTCTACAATTGATGAAAATACTACAAAATCTACTCATCAAATGGTTACACGAGAAAAATCAGTTATTATCTAACCAAATCCCATATATGTATTACTTACAGTCCAAACCAACTATCAAGAGCCAAAATCAGTTAGATTAGCCCTAAAAGATGATGGCTGGAATGCAACTATGACTGAAGAATTCAATAATCTTATGGATACTGGTATATGGGATTTGGTTCCACCTATTGAATTAGTCAGACCACTTAGTTGCAAGTGGGGTTTTCGTACAAAACTCAACTCTGATGGCTCTCTTGATAGGCTTAAAGCCAGACTTGTTGCAAAAGAATTTGAACAAGAACAAGGTGTAGATTTTATTGAAACCTTTAGTCCAGTGGTTAGAACAACTACTGTCAAATTGATTCTTCTGTAACACAAATATGGAAATTGCAGCAACTAGATGTGAAGAATGCATTTCTCCATGGTGATTTACATGAAACTGTTTATATGAACCAACCTCCTGGCTTTGAAGACTCAAGAAAACCTGACCACATATGAAAACTCAAAAAGGACATCTATGGTTTAAAGCATTCCTCACGTGCATGGTTTAACAAATTCAGTTTGTTTCTATTGTCATTTGGGTTCACCTGCAGCATCAGGGATCCATCCTTGTTTATGTACATCAAAGAAAAGAATCTCATGTACATTCTTTTGTATGTTAACGATATGATCCTTACTGGAAACAATGATAATCTGTTACAACAACTTCTCAGAACTTTCAACTCCATATTTATAATGAAAGACTTGGGTGCACCTCACTATTTTCTTGGCATTTAAGCACATGGTCATCCTGATGGTTTGTTTTTGAATGAAGAAAAATATGCTAATGTCTTATTGATCAATGTAGGGATGAGAGACTGTGCACCAATAGCTATACCACTACCATTAAAGCTTGATAAACTCTTTGATGAACATACTCCTTTTCAAGATCCCACTTACTTTCGAAGCTTAGCAGGAAAGCTTCAATATCTCACAATCACCAGACCTGATATTCAGTTCGCAGTTAACTTTGTGTGCTAGAAAAGGCACTCACCAACTATATATGATTTCTTCCTGCTCAAGAGAATTATGGGTTATCTCAAAGGGACATTATTAATGGGTATTAATTTGTCTTCATCTACTAATTTAGTTCTTATATGTTATAGTAATAGTGACTGGGTTGGATGCAAAGATACAAGGCGTTCTACTGGTGGTTTCTGTTCTTTTCTTGGGTACAAACATTGTGTCTTAGTCACCTAAAAGGCATCCTACAATTTTCAAATCATCAACTGAAGTAGAGTATCACACTCTTTCAATTACTGCTTCTGAAATCACCTAGATTGTATCTCTGGTACAAGAAATTGGTCTGCATCAAATCAAAGTTCCAAAGTTGTTATGTGATAATCTATCAGTTGTTTATCTTACAGCAAATCCAGTTCTACATTCAAGATCAAAGCATTTTTAAGTTGATTTTCATTATGTTACGGAGAATGTTGCATTTGGAGAAATCAATGTCAAGCATATCTTCTCAACATCAATTGGCTGAGATATATACTAAATTTCTTCCTCAAGCTTCATTCACTGATCTACGTTTCAAACTAGGAGTCGTTCTTCCACCCGACTTCAGTTTGAGGGGGTGTATCAATTCAAACACTCTTTATGCTTCAGAAGGTTCAAGCATCAATCCTCAAATCAACATTGGGCCATAGACTAAAGCCCTAATCAACTCAACATTACTCGAAGCCCACTTTACATCTTCATTATCACTCACTGCAACAGATGCAACATATTCAAAATCTCAAAGAATATGTGATGCTCGTACAAAGGACACAACTCATTAAATCTCTCACCAAAACCGTTTTCATCTTCTTGGGAAAAGTGAAATCATGTGAATCTAGACACTTGTCCATTTTCTATTGATTGTATTCAGCTATAAATATAGCATTGTGTAAATTTTTTTTTTCAAAAAAAGTAATGAAAGTTATTCAGTAAAAGTTCTTTTCTTTACATTTTCATTCAAGTTCACATTGTTTACCATGAATATTTTTATAATCTATTTATTCACTAGGTAAGTGTATAAATTATCTTGCACAAAATTTTAAAACAATTTAATTTTATCTCTCGGCTCTAGAAGAGACGACCGAGAAAGAGTTCGATCTGCAACCAATCTTTTTACACTAATGCTTGATCTATGTGGGCGCAAAAATTGACTCATGTCAATTTGTTGGGCTCGGGCCGATGTAGCCCACTCCGAAGGTGAGCCGCACTCGGAGAGTTGTGATGGAGCTCTAAGGATATTGACGCCAGCGATGACGGGAGAGCAGCCTCAACACCCCGAAGAACCCTCAGTGCACAGAGTGAGCTTGGTGCGTAGGGAGCTTGGTATGCAGGAGGAGCTCTGTGCGCGGAAAGAGCTCAGTGCACTAGAAACCCAGTGAGCAGAACGACAAGGTTTGGTGAGCCCTGACAATGTCCAACAACCCGCGATGGGTCCTCTGGATATGGGCCAGTGAAAGATACGTGAAGCCCACGAAACGAGAGAGAAGGATAATGGGTCGACGCGGCCTACCACGAGCAGAGTTTCGAGTGGGCTGTCTCAACCCGCTAGGAAGCCCAAAGCGCAGAGTCTCCAAGGGTGAAGCAAGAGTGGACCGAGCGAACAATTACGAGAAGTTCAAAAGACATAACGGCAGATCAAGGGCATTAAAGACACATTGAATGAGAGGGAGAGAGAGGGAGAACCCTATAAGTGGTCTTTGTAGGGGTCCGGAGAGCGGACCAAAAATCTTCTACAAAACTTCGATATTCTTAGAGAAAAAACTTGTAACACTTGAGTTAATATTGTAACAATTAAGAGATTCAATAAAGAAAACAAATTTCTTTTCATATTTTGTAATCAAATTCGGTGTGAGGGACAAGTCCAAGAAATTTTTGAAGAAGTCATCCTTACCTAGCAAGAAGAGATGGATTCACCAGTGAACAATCCAGCTGTTGATGTTCTAGCAGAGGTGAAGGCTCTGCTCGCGATCCTAGTGCGATCTGTCGAAAGACAAAAGGAATCAAGTGATGCACTCGCTGCTCGCCTCAACAGTAATGAGGAGAACATGACAACCCAGTTGGCGACCCTCGCGAGTGCCTACACTGATCTGGAGGTGCGATTGGAAGCGAGGAGGAATCCGCCCCCACCAGTGATGATGACAGACCTTCCTGGTGGGATTCCCGTCGGAGCAGGAGGCTCCGCGAGCCAAACCCAACCGATACCTCAGGGTTTCGTCCTTCATGGGAACATTTCTGAATCCCTAGAGAATTCTTGTGGAGGAGACGGATCTGTCCCCCGCGATGGAAACAATGTGCTGAACACTCCAAGCTCAGCTTAGGGTACAACGAGCAATGTCGGTGAACTTCCTCCTGGCCAGGGCATAGGCGACTACAAAAGCTTGTGTCGATCAATCAACAAGACGCACGCTGAGTTCCTTGCTATGACGTCAAAGGTCCACTACGCATCGAGCGACGCGCCGGAGATCGATCTTGTGATCGCGGAGACGTTGAGAACTCCATTTACTATGCGCATCGCAAATGTGAGAATACAAGAGACCGGGAAGCCAGACTTCCCCTCTATGAAGGGAAATCTGATCTGAGGCCTACATGACTGCCTTTTGGATCGCAGTGACCCGTGCTCACTTCAGTGAAGACGAGAAGGATGCGGGGTACTGCAGGTTGTTCATGGAAAACCTTACGGGGTCCGCCCTGGAGTGGTTCTTGCAGCTCAAAAATGGGTCCATTGATAACTTCACCCAACTATTTGTAGCGTTTGTGAATAACTATTCCATCTTCATGGAGAAGGGTGCATCGGACGCCGACTTATGGACTATGTCACAGGGTCCTATGGAGCCGTCGAAATTTCATTGACCGTTTTAAAGCCGTAAAGGAAAAAGTTGCTAGATTCAGTGAGTCCACCACGCTAGCCGAATTAAAGCATGAACTTTGGCATGAGTCCCCATTCCGCTTCGACTTGACTATTTATAAGCTGGATACCATCAAAGATGCTCTTCACCACTCCACAAACTGGTTTGCAGTGGAGGAGGAAAATATGGCTCTCTCTAAGGCCATCTCCATTGGGAGTATCTCAACATAAGTTTCTCAATATACATATATATGTAAGTAAAGATGGGTATCTCAAAAAGGTGAGAAACTCACTCCAAAGTATCTCAAAGTATCTCATATGAGATACTTTGGAGTGAGTTTCTCACCTTTTTGAGATACTCATAATTATTTAATAATATTTTTATATACTTACACATATACATATATTGAGAAACTCATATTGAGAACCTCCCAATGGAGATGCCCTAAGAAGTCCAAGAACCCCAATAAAGGTCCTGAAGCAGGGTTTTCCTAGAGGAAGTTCGAAATGAAGGACAACAAGGAGACCCGAAGTGAAAGGGGAGGATCATACTCTTACAATGTTGAAAAGGGGAATAAGAGACCTCATAGCAAGGAAGGATCAAGAATGATGGGGCGCAGTCCAGACGCCTACTACGAACTCCACAAATGCAATGGACATGCCACACACAAGTGCTTTAAACATAAAAGTTTCATAAGCAAGAAACTTGTGCAAGACATTTTAGTAGGAGAAAAAATTGACTTGGACAAAGTTAGGCGCGAGATGGAAGCAGTTGAGGACCATGACCATGAGCCTGCATTGAAGCGAACTCGTAGTCCGGAGAGAGCAGAGACCTCTAAATCTTCCAAGAAGAAGCAGATAAACTTCATCATGGGGGGATCAAGACATTGCTAAGATTTTGTAAGATCAATCAAATCCCACGTTAGGGGAGCTGAGTTCGGGAAGGCTAGGTTCACCCCGGTCCCGAGTTGCGAAATCACCTTCTCTGAGAGTGATGCTTTGCAGCTGGACCTCTCCCATGACAATGTTTTAGTGGTCCAGGTTGACATCGGAGCCAATTGTGAGGTTTCACGAGTCCTGATTGATACCAGAAGCACCATGGACATATTGTTCCTTGAAACTCTGATGCGCAAGGGGATTGAGAGAGCATAGGTGAAAGGTCCCCCAACTCCTCTAACAGGATTTAGTGGGACAACTAAAATGTCTTTAGGGATAATGCGACTCCCTGTATCCGCATGCGGAGTGTTAAAGATGATATATTTCACAATGGTGGACCGTCTCGCATTGTACAACACAATCATGGGCATGTCCTTGCTGCATGAGATGAAGGCGGTACCGTCCACTTATCACCAGTGTGTGAAGTTCCCAATCAGCACGGGGGTGGGAACTCTACACAGAAGTCAAAATAACTCTTGCATGTGCTACATGGCAGAACATAAAAATAGAGTTCAATAGCAACTACAGAGCTCTGTAGGTGGACCACGAGACGACAGATATACTAGCAATATGCAGAACAACCAGCTTACTCCCGGCCACTTGCAGCAGTTCGGCTAAGAAAATGATGATCACGATGAGGAGATGAGTATTGCTGGAGAGCGTCGCCAAAGTTGCACGATGCGGGTACCAATTGATGATGTCGATCCAACCAAATGTGTGGTAATCGGTGTACAGCTAAAAGGAGAACTGAAGTGGGAGTTATTGCAATTCCTATGGAGCAACAAGAGCATATTCGCTTGGACAACAAGCGATATGCCAGGAATTGATCTTTGTGTAATTTCCCACGAGCTGAATGTTGATATAGCGTAAAAACCTGTCAAATAGAAGAGGCGAAAGCTCGATCCTAAAAAATCTCAGGACGCCAACGATGAGGTGGAGAAAATTTTGGTGAACAGTCTATTTGAGAGGTTTATTACCCCGAGTGGTTGGCAAACCCGATAGCTATCAAAAAGAAGAACAAGAAGTGGAGAATTTATGTTGACTTTACCGGCTTGAACAAAGCTTGTCCAAAGGATAGCTACCCACTCCCGCACATTGATAGACTCGTGGTAGCCACGGCGGGGAACCAACTCCTCTCCTTCATGGATGCCTTCTCTGGTTATAATCAAATCAGGATGCATCCGGATGACCAAGAGTAGATATCCTTTATAACAGACAAAGGAATCTATTTTTACAAAGTCATGCCGTTCGGATTGAAGAACGCTGGTGTGACTTATCAGAGGTTGGTGAACAAGATGTTTTCTGATCAGCTCGGGAAAACAGTGGAGGTGTATGTGGATGACATGCATGTCAAGAATTTAGTGACTGATGAGCATGTTCACCACCTATCAAAGTTCTTAGAGATTTTAAATCATTATGGGATGAAGTTGAATCCTGAGAAGTGTACATTCGCAGTTACTTCAGGAGAGTTTCTTGGATACTCAGTTAATGAGAGAGGGATCGAAGCCAACCAAAATCAAATAACAGCGGTACTCTCGATACCATCACCGAAATACCTGAAAGAGGTGCAGCGCTTGATAGGACGCATCGCCGTCCTGAACATATTCATCTCCCGGTTGATAGATAAGTGTCTTTCTTTCTTCCAACGTTTGAAGGGGAACAAGAAGTTCATGTGGGACGACCAGTGTGAGGACGCCTTCACGCAGATGAAAGAATACCTTGCACACCTACCTAACTGGCGAAGCTTGTGCTTGGAGAGCCCTTGTTTTTGTATGTAGCGGTCACCGCAGTCGTGGTGAGTAGAATGTTCATACAAGAAGATGTGGTAGAGGAGAAACCGGTTTTTTACATAAGTAAGAGCTTGGTCTCCGCTGAGACAAAATACACCATGGTGGAGAAACTTGCCCTCGCGGTGGTTGTCTCAGCTCGGAAACTCCATCCTTACTTTCAATTATATTCAATTTTGGTGATGACGACTCAACCGTTGCGCACAATATTGCACAGACTGAATCAGTCCGGGAGGATGGTCAAATGGGCAATTGAACTAAGCGAATATGATATAGAGTATAGAAACCGTCTAAGTACAAAGGCACAAGTCCTTGCGGATTTTCTTATCGAGCTTCCAATAGGAGTCCAAGAGGGATCTTCACTGGGACAAGCTTGGGAACTCCATGTAGATGGTTCCTTCACCAGAGTTGGGTCTAGAATGGGGGTTCAGTTTGATTGCCCGACCAGAGAGGTGATTGAACAATCCTACAGACTAGCATTCAACGCTTTGAACAACGAGTCAGAGTATGAAGCTCTCATTGTGGGGTTGAGGTTAGCATTGGGATCGGAGTCAGAGAACTCCGAGCATGAAGTGAATCTCAGCTCGTGCCCAGTCAAATAAGTGGGGATTATGAAGCTAAAGATGCCAAGATGGAAGCATATGTAGCATTGGCTCATAGTATCATTTCACAATTTGATAGTTTTGAGTTAACGCGAATCTCGCAAGGAGAAAATAGTTCGGCTAATGCGCTGGCCGCGTTGGCATCTACCTCGAATCCGTTCATTCGGAGGATGATAACAATGGAGAGGATTGAAGAGCCAAGTATATCAATCCATGATAATATCATGGCTATCCAGACACATTCCATGAAAAGACGAGCACTAAAAGAATCAAAGTGGAAAAAGATGATAACATGTGCATACCAGCACACACTGAAGCCCAACTCCGGGTGGAGGATCTTGAAGCTATGTGCGGGGTGGATGATCCTGATGCTCTGCTCAGGGAGGAGACTCATGAAGCTCCGCTCGGGGTGGAGACTCCTAAAGTTGTGCTCGGGGGGAAGACTCCTAAAGCTCTGCTCGGGGGGAGACTCCTGAAGCTCTGCTCGAGGTGGAGAATCCTAAAGCTCTGCTCGGGGAGAGAACCCAGAAACTCTGCTCGGGAGAGAAAATCCTATAGCTTTCTGCGGGGTGGAGAACCCTGAAGTTCCATCAGAGGCGAACTGGGGGCAACTCACGACGATGATGAAAGTAAAGATTAGCGAATTCCGATAGAGAAATACATCACTACAAGAAAAGTTCCTAAGGATAAATGGCAAGCGCACAAACTAAAAGTCCTAGCGTGTGTTGGTCCAGGAAGTAGAAACCATCATTAGAGAAGTACATGAAGGTTTGTGTGGATCACATTCGCCGGGGCAGACTTTGGTGTTAAAAATCAAGCGCCAAAGTTATTTATAGCCAACGATAGCGAAGGATTGTGAGGAGTACGCCAAGCGGTGCAAAATGTGCCAAAGGCACGCTCCGTTAATCCATCAACCTACAGAGCTCTTGTTCTCTATCTCCTCTCCATATTCATTTCCTGAGGTGGTCGATGGACATCGTAGGACCATTACACATGTACACGGGAGGGGCGAGGTTCCTCTTAGTTCTTACTAATTATTTCTCTAAGTGGATAGAGGCAGGAGCCTTCAAGAATGTGACTGAAGTGCGGTTCATCATATTTTTCCATGGGCTACCTTATGAGATTGTGACTGATAACATATCGCAATTTATCTCGAGCAATTTCGAGGCATCATGTGCGACCTGGAAGATAAGGTTGAGCAAGTCTACCCTTCGGTATCCCCAAGGGAATGGACAGGCGGATGCCTCAAACAAAACCTTACTTAGCAACCTGAAGAAAAGATTAGGAGCTTTCAAGGGAGGCTGGACAAACGAACTCCACGGCGTCCTATGGGCGTGTCGAACCACACCACGAAAAACAACCGCTGAAACACAATTCTCTCTTGTTTATGGAATGGAAGTGGTGGTTTCCGCTGAGTCTGCAATCCCAAGCCTCAGGAGGGCAGTGAACACTGTAAATCCAGAGCAGAATGACGAGATGCTTGTTGATAGCTTGGACCTAATAGACGAGAGGCGTGATGCCGCAATGGTGAGGTTACAAAACTATCAACACGTTGTGGCGCGTCACTATAACACAAGGGTGAAGGTGCGTCGCTTCAAGCTAGGTGATTTAGTCCTCCGAAGAGTTTTCTCCAACATAGCGGAGTACGGCGCCAGAAAGTTGGGCACGACCTGGGAAGACCCATATAGAGTGTCCTAGGTAGTACGGTACGACGTGTATAATCTAGAATCAGAATATGGAGAACCGGCGCAGAGATCATGGAATGCAATGCACCTCAAAGCTTACTACTGAAAGATGTGCGAACACAAAACAAAAATATGTACCGTCGATTTTCTTAAATTTCTTCTGTAAACCCCTATACAGGATTCCTAAGAATGAACATAAGTTTCTTTATGTTTCACAAGATGCTCTTTAACGGTTAAGTGACACACAAAAAATCACTGTGGTGGTGTCGTGACCAGCTGCGAGCTACAAGCAGAAGCAAATCCCTTAAACCACCACAGCATAGAAAAACTTAACTGTAAGCTATGTGCAAAACATAACATATGAACAATAGTGTGAATATAAATGAAAACGCACTAACTCAGTTCGGGGGCGGATTAAGTTTAGCTCATGGGAAAAAGTTGCATTGAGAATAATCTAGCGTAAAAATTAAGTTCCAAAAACAAAAACGCACACTACGGTGGTGTCGCGACCCGCTACGAGCTACGAGCAGAAGCAAACCCATTAAATCACCACAACATGGAAAAATTAACTGTAAGTTACGTGCAAAACAGATCATGTGAACAATAGTGTGAACATAAATGAAAATGCATTAACTCAGTTCGGGGGCGGGTTGAGTTTAGCTCATGGGAAAAAGTCGCATTGAGCATAATCTTGCGTAAAAATTAAATTCCAAAAAAAAACGTACTAACTTACCCGGGCGGTGAATCATGATTTAGCTTGGCTCGAGGTAAGACCAATTCGGGGAAAAAGATGAAATTTATGTCTAAGACTAAATATACGCCCTTTGAACAAGAAATCATCTCGGCAAAGGTCAGGGGGCAAGGTATAAAACTTAGCCATCATCCGACCAAAGAAAGATTAAAATCATCTAAGAATCTACTAAGGCAAGTAATGCTAAAGCAAAGATAAAAACTTAGTGGAATAAGATAGAATAAGATAAGCATCAGGCCATCCTGAGCAAAATCAATATAATCCAAAGTAATTGGTTCCAAACAAAAGGCTTAGGGTCATTCCGAGCAGAGTACATGAAACAAAAACAACAAATTCTGATAACAGACTGAATGGTAAAATACTCCTAAGGGAGCACAGGATCAGCTGCGGTGAATGGAGGAGTTTTGGAGCGAGGTTCTATCGCATCAGCAGGCTACAAAGTCTCAGTGCAGGGCTCCACCGTGTATGTAGGCTGCAAGGTCTCTGTGCGAGGTGCCTTTGTCTCTGTAGTCGACGCTGTCTCAGCCAGGAATTTCTCCATGGAAAATCCTATGTTTGACCCGAACTCGTCGAGTGCAGCCAACGGGTGAAGTAACGACAACTTGAGAGGGTGGTGGGGAGTCCAGAATGATCTGCACAAAACCATCCAAGTCAAGCGGGGGGACCTTCACTTTGGCTTCGGATAAAACTGCCACAAGGGACTCCCTATCGGCAGAAACTTCCTCTAGCTTGGCCATAAAATCCGTAATGCTACCCCGAACAATCTCTTCAAGAAGCTCGATGTTCGAAGTAGTCTCGGAGGCTCGAGCAAAAGGGTCAAGGGCAGCATCCCGATCAGCAAGGTGAAGCCTCACCTACTCAAAACAAAAGGGTCAAGGTCGAACTTCCCTTTGTAGTCATCACGAGCGATCTGGCAACGATCCAGCTTGTACTCAAGACGTGCGATGCGGTTAAGGCACTCATTCGCCTGCTTGACTAGATCCACGTTATTCTCCCGCTCGGCGATAAAAGACTCAACCTCGGAAGAAAGAGCCTCAATCCTCTCCTTGGCTTCCGCCAAACCAAAACTTTCTACAGCAGCTTAGCTTAGATCTTGCCGGATGCACCGCCATGTTGTGCTCTGCAAGGAGCTGAGGAGGAAAGTTGCCAAAGTTAGAAAAAGATCAAAAATGACTAAGTAAAAAAAATTAGAAGGTGAGAAAGCCAACCAGCATATGAGAACTTTAAGTATTCCTCCTTGTCTTCATTTGGAAGATCCTCCAACGGAAAGATCTCGCATCCTGGGTGACGGAACTACTGCACGAGAAAGGCAGTGGACATTCTGTCTGTGCATATGTTGTACTCCGAGTGGTAGTCAAAGTTCCAGCAGCTCTTAGGCCTCTTCGGGTCACCTCTCCCCTTCCCTTTGTCAGTGGCTTTTTTCTTATAGCCTCAAGCCGATGCTTTCCCGAAAGCAAGATCGCCCCCTTCCATGGAAGGGGAACCTACGGAAAGAGTGGGGACTATAGCGGAGGGGAGGGGGGATCACCGCGAAGACCAGAGTTACAACCTTCTCAGCGCGGTTCCTCTTGGTCCGAGTCTTCTTGGTGTGCACTGGAGGAACTGCAGAGCGAGGGAGAACATCTGCACGGGAAGATGCCTCTGCTCTTTCCGTGCGAGCAGGGTAAGGTGCCGAAGGTGGGGAGGAGTCTCTACGAGCCGACTCAGCTCTAGACTTCCCAGAGGCCTTCTTGGCTGCCTTATGTTGGCGATATCTAGACATATTCGTTCCTGAAATCAAACCTAAAGCTGAAAAGAGAAGTGTTAGACTCACTCAAAAAGGAAGAGCGTTTAACACATAATATGAGACTTACCTCGGAAGTTTGTGGGTGAGTAATCGAAACGCTCCGCAGCGGTGGCGGCTCAGAGACGAGATGCTGATTCTTGTATGTGGGAGTAGTCAAACGACTTCTAGATAGTACGTCCCAGTCGAACACGAGTAAGAAAGGGTGTGAGGTCATGATAGAAATCCGCTTTGTCCACAAGAGCTGTCAAGTAAGAAAAAACAACAACAATAGTAAATGGGGGGGGGGGGTTAATAACTTAGCAGAATATACAATGTAAAAGAAGCACAAACTAAATGCAAATGTAGCCTCTACCAGGCTCAGGGGTCCAGTCGGAAACAACAAGATGAGTAAGGTCACTAAAGGTGAGCTCGTCCACTGGGAAGAAGAAATAGCAAGGCCTCCAATCTTCGTCTTTCAATGGCATTCCTGAGAAGACCTTGCAGTTAGAATTTGTTGAGACGTGAAAAGATCCCGGGTGACCAGGTGTAATCATGATGGCATAAATACGCGCCAACATTGGTATGGTCAAAGGGAGACCACACTCCTCCGCAAGGACCTGAAGGCATACCACCGACCGAACAAGGTTCGAACACATCTGCGATAGTGCGACGCCCATCGCGTGCATAATATACACCAGGATCTTGGGGAGAGGGAATGTGAGACCACAAGCCCTGAAAAACACCTCATAGGCACAACAATAACCCTCCCTAATGAGTTCTAGAGATTCATAATATAGTGGAGAAACTAAGGCGATGTTCGTCAAAATCCGGCAACTACGTCTAAATTCCCTTATTCTATCCTTTGAGAATGAGGAACAGGGATGAGGACCATAGTGTGTACTTGGAGCCGGAGAGGCGAAAGGAAGGAAATACTGCTTCGACTCAACGGAGATAGCGTCTGACGAAGACTCGTCATCAGGGCTAGGAGAACGAAGGAGTTCCTCGGGCCAAGAAAGTTTCAAGACCTTACGGGCCAAGCTGCTTGGGGATGTGATCTTGTATGCAAGGTCCAGGGAAGGAGAAGAGCTCGGGCACACAGAAACACCATTATCTTGGGGACGAGGGCTCCGCGCAGGTGGACTCAGCATACAGGACGACTCGCCATAGGTGAGGCGCTCGGCGCGAGAGCTTCGCGCGGGAAATCTAGAGGTGCAAGGAGACCAGCTCAGGGGGAGACGGTCCATGCGGGAGTTCAGCGCAGGATCTTCATGTAGGGAGTCGGAACCGTAAGGAAGCATTCAACGCGGGTGGTTCTGCATGTGCTTGACTAAAGACGCACAACATGGGAGCTTCTACTCGGATCTGTGACACAATGTGGGCAAGGACTTGTGGCTCAGAGCTAGGCGTGCGGTGCGGGGCTAGACCGCATGGGCATCATTCGGACCGAGCCGACCATGCACAGAGTCGATCCAAGAGACTACCAGACCGATTTTGGTCCATGAGAGGAGGATAAGAAGAAGAGAATGGGAGAAAAGAGAGGAAAGAGAGAGAAGTGGAAGAAAAAAAATATAAAGATGAAGATGTAGAGTGGAAAGTAAGAAAGAGTAAGGGGAAGGTAAAAGTAAAAGTGAAAGGAGAAGAAAAATATCTAAGATATTTTCTCACCAAAAGCAAAGAGAAATGTTGTCTTCAAGCTAAGATATGATCCGAAAATTGTGGAATTGATAATGGAAAACAGTTTTTCGCAAGATGTCTACCACAAAATGGATCAATTTTACTAGAAATTCAACTAAATTTACTAAAACTCAAGAATACACAGAAAAACACAGAGTAATTCTAGAGAGAAAAGACGTGAAATACCTTGTAAGATTCTTGAGTAGGGAGTTATGAAGACTTCCCAGTGAGCAAAGTGGGAGTTTCGACGCAAGGACCAAGAGAAACAACAGTACGAATATGAGAAACCAGAAAGTCTTGTCCCTACATATAATGGCGTAAAGGAATAAATTAAAGGATTATGATTGAAGAGAATAACAAGAGAATCAACCAGAAAGTCTTGTCCCTATAAGTGTGACATTGTATAGAGAATAACAAGAGAATCAACTAGTTGTTTTATCAAAACCAAAACCACTTTATTAAACTTAATTTCTTCAATCTTTCTACAACGTTTTAACCCAAACAGGTTTTACACAATCCTAACCTTTGTTAGATTATAACCCACAAGTTTAATACCCCTTTACTCTTAACCAGAACTACCCGCACTCGTAATCCCTCTCAAGACACTCACCCATAAACAGCTTTCTGATTTTAAAGTTATTAAAACATAAGACTTCTCAAGTATGAATCTCTAAAAGTGTTGACTGCTACAAACACTTTTCTACCCTTAAATATATCTATCCTAAAACCCTATAAGAATTATCTCAACAATAATTCTTCCTAGAACAAATATCTTCTACTGAATATCTTTCTCCAAGAGATTCTCGCTCAAATCTACTTTGTTCAGATTCTGTAAATCCAATAGACTTTGATCTCATTTTTCGATCTCAATCCTCAATCCGGAGTCTTTATCTTTTAATAAGATTGCAACAGCTTTCTTCCGAGATTCGCGTGTCTGAAAACATGCTCATGATTCCGTGTTAGCATATCAACCTCATGATTCCTTGTCAGCTACTTGTTTTAATCAACTTCCTGATTCCATTCGAACTTTCAGTCTCCCCCTTTTTTAATTGATGTGATAATCAAGCATTCCATCCTATACCAAAGGAAATCCAGAAAACCAAGGCACATAGAACTTCTTCTGTTTTTCAAGATTAGACTAGCAAATTAAGAAAAAACATTCTTAATACTCAAAGCAAGGTTCAGTTCATTGTTATCTCCCCCTTTTTGGATGACATCATGTTAAAAACGAATATAGTCATAATCGATTGAGAGAAAGATACACAAACCTGCTGTCAATGCATCCTCAAGAATCTAGATTGCTCTTATCATTGCCTTTTGTAGCGTTCTAGTCGATGCATCACTGTCCTGTTTCATCTTAAGTCGAGCAACGCCCTGAGACAACCTTATGTTTGGGCTTATTAGAGGATTCTCTTTTTTTGTTTTCCTTGCGCAGTATAGTCTTCGCCTCAGATGACACCGCAAGAGTGAGTGGTTTGACATCAGGTAGTGGTGTAATCGGGTGCTGTGAATTAATTAGGCGATTGATCAATCTTGGAAACAGATAAAAGAACTTTGATTCCGCAGACCGCATGATTCACAATATGTTCAAAGACCAGGTTACCCATATTGAAACCTATCTTGTTCACTACCTTATACATAATCATTGCACATTTAGGCTGCATGTATACATCATTCTTAGATGGATACCGGTTCATATTACAGATCTTGTATAGATCCCGAATGTTGTCTGTTACTTCTCCACTAGTAAAACATGTCCATTTGTGCACTGACCCACCACTAAGAAAAGCTGCCAACTTCTCATTTGTTAACGCAACCACCTGAATGCAACTTTGAATATCATCAATATCATTCAAACCAAACAGGGAAATGATTTGTGATGCTGACAGAACATAATTCCAATATCTAAGTTGAAGTTCAACCATCTGTTCACCATCGTAATCCGCAGGAAAATTCATATAGAATTCCCTAACAAACTTCTCATCATATTCCCCTAAGTCCATGACAGTTCTTAACAGACCAGCATCTTCAATTCATTTTCTAATTTCATTATCAGGTGATAGGTTTACCTCAGTTTCTTCTAGGCACTCTTTCCTGGAAATGAGACTATACCTTTGAGCAGTAGTTTTATCCTTGAATTTGGTACGATCAAACCCAGACGATCTTGATTCCTTCCTCGGTTTCTTCTTCTCAACCTCATGTTTAACAATAATATGCTTCCTCTCCGCAATCATGATGTTCGTGCTGGATCTTTAGATTCCTCCTTACTTTTTATCTCTTCTAGGATGAAAAATTGTCAACAACCACATCTGATCCTTGATTCCAAGATCGTTCTTCAAGTGCAGGAAACTCTGTAGCAGGTGCGTTAGCTAATGCTACATGTTCAACATTTGTCTTTTTGATGTCCGTGATTGTCCTTTCAACTTCCATCGAAATCTCTTCGACTTCCTGAACTTGTACTCCTTGAGATAAAGACATATCTTGATTTGATTCAAGTGCTTGATCCGGCATCATTGAGCCAGTGAATACCGCTTCAACTTCTTCCTTATGTTCCGTGGAGATTATTTCTTCGTCTTCCACTTCTTCGATTATAGGATCTCTACTCACTCTGCCTTTGCACACAGTCATAATCCTCCATGTGTTTATTGGAGTGAGGGTTCCTTCAAACACATGTGTTGGAGTCTGATACTCTGTATTTGGAGAGGATACTTCTGGTAGTGGAGGTGATGGTGGTGTTTGAACAACAGGCTGAGCTACCCCTTGAAAGAACTTTTGGAGATCACTGAGAAATTGCTCCATGATTCGATTTTTGAATATACGAGAAACCCTAGCTTTTCTGAAACAAGAGAGATTAGAAACA
This sequence comes from Iberis pinnata, assembly GCA_900406425.1. Taxonomy (NCBI): domain Eukaryota; kingdom Viridiplantae; phylum Streptophyta; class Magnoliopsida; order Brassicales; family Brassicaceae; genus Iberis; species Iberis pinnata. The sequence continues at coordinate 2,880 of OVBE01004809.1, read as the reverse complement.
AGATGAAGAGAATAAGAAGTTTGAATGAATGATTTCACATTATCGTTCCAACCTCTTAATTTATCTCTTCCTAAGAATCTGCAACGACTCCTGATCTTCTCCACACATAGGCTTTTTTGGGCCTGAAATCACTTGAACGCAAAAATTACCCATATGCCACACACATAATTTAATGCATTCACATATTAAGCATAATCAGACATCTTAATTAAGAACTCTTTAATCACAAAGCATTATGACATATTTTGATCAGGGCATAATTTCTAAGTGACCCAGATTTTCAATTTGACCCTGTCAGCACATGTTTGTTACTTCAAAACAAAATGAAGACAAAGATTTTTTTTTAAAATGAGTCCAATCAGCCAGTTGTTTCTCAGATATAAGTCAGACAACATTTTATAATTGAGTTATCTTTTACGTGACTCATACCTTTTTTTTGGTGACAAATGTGACTAGTCTTTCACTCTGTCATGCCTTATCATGAATTTGTTTCAAGTCTCTGTTCGTAAATCTCATTCTTTAGGCAGCTGGAATTTTCCTTTGAAGAGCCATCATCATAATATATTTTTTTAAATAAACATATTGAGTGATTGGGTTTCAAATGTATCACTTGACTTCTCAACATTCGAAAGTGTTTTTTTATATCAAATCAACACCCCAATCACTCAACTCTTTGACCTCCTGGTATGGTAACATACAACCATTTGACATTTATCACTCCAGGACGGCATGACATGCAGTTGTTTTTCACAATGTACTACACAAATAGTATTATGTATAACCTGTCAAACTATACAAAGAATACTCATATGCAAGTCTATACAATGTCTCATCCAACAAGTTAACCAATTTAAACTTCACAAACCCCAATATATTTTATTAAATTGACAAAACGATTAAAGTCCGATGATTTTGTGAATAAATCAGCAAGTTGTAAATCCGTGCTAACATGTTCAATCACAATCAGTTTCTCCTCAACCAATTCCCTGATGAAATGATGCATAATGTCTATATGTTTCGTTCTAGAGTGTTGCACTGGATTCTTAGCAATATTTATAGCACTTTTGTTATCACATAATCAACCGTCATTTGCTTCATCCATAAGAATTGTGTACAACAGCTTCCCAATGCTATATATTCAGCCTCAACAGTTGAAAGATAAACACAGTTCTGTTTTCGACTATGACATGCAATCAAGTTGTTGCCCATAAAGAAACACTCTCCATTTGTACTATAACGATCATCCAGTAATCCAGCCCAATCAACATCACTGTAACCAACTAGACTCTTGTTCGTGTCCTTTGAGAAGTAAATTCCTAGATTGACCATTCCCTTCACATACCTGATGATTCTTTTAACAACGGCTAAATGAGACATTCTTGGTTGTGCTTGATACCTTGCACATATGCCAATAGAGAAACACAAGTATGGTCGACTTGATGTGAGATACAGTAGACTCCCAATCATACCTATGTACAGCTTCTCATATACTCTTTCTCCATATTCATATCTTGACAATTTCTCATTCGTTCCCATTGGTGTCTTGGCTTCTTTACTATTTTGAAGACCAAACCTTGTTACAAGATTCTTTGCATAAGTAATTTGAGTCACAAATATCCCTTCATTTTTTTGCTTGACTTGCAATCCAAAAAAGTATGCGAGTTCACCACACATACTCATTTCAAACTCATGAGTCATACTATCCACAAATCTCTTGACTAAGTGCTCCTTAGTGGATCTAAAAATAATGTCATCAACATAGATCTAAACAAATATAAGATCTTTGTTTTCTTTTAGCAAAAACAACGTCTTGTCTACCGTTCCTCTTTCAGATCCTTGATTTATAAGAAATGTTGTTAATCTTTCATACCAGACTTGTGGTGCTTGTTTCAATCCATAGAGATCCTTTTGAGTTTGAATACATAATCATGATGCTTTGGATTTTCAAACCCTTTGGGTTGTTCTACATATACTTCTTCTTGAAGTATTCCATTCAGAAAGGCACTCTTCACATCCATTTGATGTAGTTTGAAATTTAGATTACAAGCCATTCCAAAAAGGAACCTGATTGACTCCAACCGAGCAACTGGAGCAAAGGTTTCATCAAAATCTACAACTTCCAACTGTGAATATCCTTGAGCAACTAGGCGTGCCTTATTTCGGACTACTGTTCTTGTTTCATCTATCTTGTTCTTAAAGATCCATTTAGTACCAACAACATTCACCTATTTAGGTCTTGGTACCAAATCCCAAACATCACTCCGCTTGAACTGATTCAATTCATCTTGCATTGCCGAGATCCAGAAATCATCAACTAAAGCCTCCTTATGATTATTAGGTTTAATCACATAAACAAAAGCAGAAAACATGATTGCTTCAGCGGGCTATTCAGTAACCAACTTCTTGAAGTCAATATGTTTACCTCTGGTAATTCTCCCCCCCCCCCTTGAATATTGATGTATTGCGTGTTTATCAACTTTAGACATCGACTTAGTTCTTATTTCAATTAGTTTCATTTGCATTTAGGATAGTTTAGGTTGCATTTTGCAATCTTTTGCATATTTCAGGTACCTAAGGATAATGGAGCTTAACCGAGTCAAAACCGGGAGAAAAGAAGTCAAAAAGGAGCTTAAGAAGTCAAATAGGAGCTCATACCGGTCACATGTACCGGTCAACAGGGACCGGTATCGGCCAGAAAGGACAGAACCGGTACCCTCCAACCGATACAGCTGTACCGGTTGAGGCGTACCGGTTGGAAGCAGTCGATACAAGTCACGTTGAACAGATACCAGGCAGAATCAACCGGTATACCTGGCCCGGTATGGGTGTACCGATCAAGACGTACCGGCTGAGACTGGCCGATACCAATATCGGCCAACC
>OVBE01004808.1:0-23034 GCA_900406425.1 Iberis pinnata | reverse complement strand
GATTCGGAGCTTCATCGCCGACCTGGGGGGGGGGACTAACTGTTGATACCAGGTTTGACACCTGCCCTAAAAGCCCATTTCGACACAAGGCCCAACTGGATGACCGACGTGGCGAAGAAGAAGGGCCCAGGAAGACAGAATTTAGATGGGCCGACCTGACGAGCTGGGCTGTCCAGCTCGTGGCCCATTAGGTTAAAACAATGTAATTAGGGTTTTAACCATGTATTTTCACTATAAATACCCATGTAATTATTCTTAAACGATATATGAAATTCTTCAGAGCTTTTACCCACATAATCTAAGACCTAAACCTATTGTTAAGTTTTGATTCAACAATTATAATTGGTAAGAAATTCTAAAAATAAGTTATAATCTCGACCAAAGAATAATGTCACCCAATTATAACATATTTAAAAAGTAAACCACCCATTCAAAATCAAGTTACGCAAGATTCGTTGAGTTATTATACTAAAGTACTAGACAACCATTTTTTGCTTAATTCTCTTTCTTCGGTTATGAATGTAATTATTTTTCCTTTTTAAAAATATTACTTTGGTGTGATTTTGACAATGAGTTTATTACTTATTTAAACAACATTCTCGAATACTCTCGGCATGTCCTTAAGTGACTCTAAAATTAAGAGTAATGCATGTCTCGAACGTGTATGTATTATGTTAGTTTTGGCCTAAGTGTCTTCTTGTTTACACTTGCTTATACTCTTATGAGTTTTGACTTTTTAGTAATGGATTATTTAGACTATTGGGCCTATGTACTTATTCTTGATCATCATTTATTAACAAAGTTTTCTTTCTATTTGTGTGAATTGTTAGTTAATATGTCCTTTGAATATTTGAGTTTTTAATGATTTTTTGTTTTCTCTTTTGCATGAATTTTAAAATAATGAGTGAATAAAATATTTTATGGTATATTTATAATATAACATGTTATATTATAGTTTTATGTTACATTAAATAAATTATTTAAAATTTTATTTTTGATAAACCATAAATTAAAGTATCAAAATGATAAGAAAATTTTGATGTATTATTAAGGAAATTTATTTTTTCTTTATAAATGGTGAGAAATTCAAATGTTAAGTAATAAGTCATTCGAATATTTTAGTTTTTATAAAAAAAATTTACAAAATTTACAAAATTTTATAACTTTTCATTTTCTCTTGTTAAATTTTAAAATATTGGATTATGAAAATATTATCATGTATACTGATAAAAAACATGTTATATTAAATAAATTTATATTACATCAAATGAAATATTTAAAAGTTAAGTTTGGATATATCATAAATCAATGTATTAAAAGATAATAAAAGTCAATGTATTATTAAAGAAATTTCTTTTATTTTTATAAATGGCGAGAAATCCTAAAATTTAGTTATAATCTCCACCATTTTCTTATGTCTCCCAATTATAGCACATTTTAAAGTATGAAACACCCACTCCAATTGAAGTTGAACTAGTTTCGTTGAATTATTACTCTCAATGCGAGAGATAACCATTTGTTTGTCGTATTCTCTTTCTTTTGTTGGGAATGTGAATATTTTGGTCTTTTATAGAAAATTGTGTGAGTGCCAGAGTAAAATAAGCTTTCGACAATGGTTTAATTACATATTTTTAAAAATATATGTTGATTCCTTTTAGTATCAAATATTTTTGATGTGGTCTTACATAATTTTAAAAGTAAGAATGATATATGTCTCGAACGTTTATGTATTACGTTAGTTTTTTCCTAAGCGTCTTCTTGTTTACAATTGCTATTATACTTATGAGCATATTTTTATTTATATATTATTTAACCTTATTAGCATATATGAACTTATCTTTGATCATGATTTATGAACAAAATTGTTTTCTATGTGTGTGAATTGTTAAATATAATATTTGAAATATTATTTTTGATATACCAAAAGTTTAAGTAATAAAATGATAATAAAATTCAGTGTATTATTAAATAACTTTTTTTTTTGTAAGTGGTGAAAAAATCCTACCATTAATTTATAATTCCGACCAATGTATAATTTCACCCAATTATAACATATTTAAATAGTAAATAACCAAGTCCAAATCAAGTTAAACAAGTTTTGTTGATTTATTACTCTCGAAGCACTAGACAACTATTTGGTTTGTTGAATTCTTTTTCTCTTCTTGGGAACATAAATGTTTTGGTCTTTAAAACATTTTTTGTGTGTGCGTTAGGAACATGTACTTTCGACAATAATTTAATTACATATTTAAAAAATAGATGTTGATTCCTTTTAGTCTCAATACTTTTAACGTGTTCTTAAATGACTTTAAAAGTAAGGATGATGCATATCTCGAACATGTATGTATTACGTTAGTTTTGGTCTAAGTGTCTTCTTGTTTACACTTGCTACTATACTTACAAGTTTTGACTTTTTACTAATATATTAAAATATTATATGGTATTTTATAAAATTACAAGTTATATTAATTTTTTATGTTACATTATTTAAAATATTTGAAATTTTATTATGGATATACCAAAAAGTAATGTAACAAAATCATAATAAAAATTTAATGTATTATTTAATAAAATTGTTTTGTTTTGTAAATGGTGAGAAATCCTAACATTAATTTATAATCTCGACTAATGTATTATATCACCCACTTATAACATATTTAAATAGTAAATTAACAAGTACGAATCAAGTTAAACAAGTTTTGTTGATTTATTACACTCAAAGTACTAGAAAACCATTTGTTTGCTAAATTCTTTTTCTTTTGTCGGGAATGTGAATATTTTGGTTTTATTCAAGAAATTGTGTGTGTGCATGAATAATATGTGCTTTCGACAATGATTTAATTACATATTTAAAAAATGGATGTTAATTCCTTTCACGCTTTAATTACATGTTCTAAAATGATTTAAAAAGTAAGGGTAATGTACGTCTTGAACCTGTAAGTATTACGTTAGTTTTGGTCTAAATGTCTTCTTGTTTACACTTGCTACTATACTTATGAGTCTTTCCTTTTTACTAATGGATTATTCATCCTTGATAATCATGTTATGAAAAATTATACATGTTTTCATAATGTCATGTAACACATTTTTTTCCCAAAATCGAACTGGTCCTTTCACAATAGCAAATCTCGATTGAAGAACCCCAAATGCACGTTCTACATCTTTCCTACATGCTTCTTGTTGTGTAGCAAAATATTTTTCTTTGCAATCCTTGGTTCGTGAATTGTTTGTACTATGGTGGACCATTTTGGATATATTCCATCAGCCAAATAATAACCCATATTATATTCTTTGTTTTGAATACAATAATGAGCAGGAGGAGCAATACCTTGAGCAAGCTTAGAGAAAAGATGTGAAGACTCTAGCACGTTGATATAATTATTAGTGCCTAGCATTCCAAAGTACGCATGACATATCCAAAGATCATAATCCGCCACAGCTTCAAGAATTATAGTTGGTGACCCAATACGACCTGCATACTGTCCAGCCCAAGCGGTAGGGAAATTCTTCCACTTCCAATGCATACAATCTAAACTACCAAGAATACCTGGAAAATCTCAATTTTCACCAATATAAAGAAGTCTTGCAACATCATCAAAAGTTGGAGACCGTAGGTATTTTTCCGAAAATATCTCCATAATGGCTCGACAAAATCTTTTCATGCTTTCGATTTCTATCGACTCACCTATCTTGATGTACTCATCTGTAGCATATGCTGGAAGACCGTATGCTAGTATTCGAAACACTGTTGTTACTTTTTGAAGGGAAGATAATCCCATTCGACCCATTGTGTCCCTTCGTTGTGTGAAATATTTGTCATGATTTTCAACTGCATCAATAATACAAATAAATAAAGAACATGACATACGATACCTCCTGCAAAACATAACATCGTTGTAATTTGGAGTCTCCGAGAAATAATCGTTGAACAATCTAAAATGTGCATTTACTCGACCGCGGTGTATGAAAGTACGTCCAAGAATTGAACCACCATGAATCACCTTGCTACTTTGGTTATTGAGAAAGAATTGGATGATTGAGTTGTTATTAGCAATAGCAAGATGTATTGCTTCTTTTTCATGGTTGAGATTATTGATGATCTCCATATTTTCATCATCATCCGAAGAGGATGATGAACCAAAAAAATGTTGGTTATTTTTGAAATTAAAATTCATGTTGAAAGAGAAAATTTATGAAGAAGAAAATGAAATATATATGTGAATACAACTAGTTAGTTCTATTACTATTTATAGATGTGAATTTAGGGTTTTATTCTCATCTAACTATTTTTTTCTACTTTAATATCAAATTGCATTAAGTAAACTATTAATAAAAAGTTACATATAAAGTGATGAGAACAAATGCATAGACATTCATTCATAAAGGAGTGTTTAATTCAAAAAATTTTAGTTAGAAATGCATTTAAAGAATACATGCATAAATGTGTTTACTCCAACTGTTTTAGCCAGACTTAAAACTTATGCTCGCTTCTAAATGTGTCGATCAAAGAGAATGGAATGCTATTGGTGGTTAAAATATGGATTTACAAGTAATTCATTAATTCAACAAATTAAATACCTTTGGTTAGAAGAAAAAAAGCTTTAAGTATTTTTCTCAAAAGAAGTTAAAACAATTAAAGTATCCAATGCATGAGGATGCATGAGGTTTATGAGTCAGAAATATTATATTAAAGAGGTGTTTTACAATTAATGTATATTAATTTTAAAATTTACTCAAAGCTTTGTGTGGTGTATATAAATACCAAATAGTTATGCTTACAATATAAATCAATTAATAAAAATTTACAATTTTTTAATAAAATGTCTATTCGTTTAAGTGGATATTCTCAAGAAGAAGATGAACTCTTATGTCAAGTATACATAGAAATTTCTCAAGATCCAATTAAAGGTGTTTATCAATCATCCGATCTGCTTTGATCTCCTGTATTGGAAGCTTACGACAATGCAAAAAATTCAGCTTGGAGTGAACGTACAAAAAGATCTATTCAATCTTGATTCCAAACTATTGAAAAAGCTTAGTGCATGCATCAAACAATGTGAAAATCGACGTATAAGTGGTGCTTCTGATATTGTAAGTGTTTCTATGTTGTTTCAAATATATATTTTTTGTATAATAATAATTTTTTAAAAATTAATATGCAGTTTAATCAAGCTAAATTGATGTTAAGGGAAAATCCACTATTCAAACATGTTGGAAATTTGATAATGTTTGGAATACTATGGAAAACTTTTAAAAATTTAAAGATGGTGTCATTTCAACTAACAAGGTAAACCCGTGTTTTGAGTATACACCTTTAACGTCACAAGATCCTACCATTGATTCTCCTACACAAACACCTCCAAATATGTCTTCTTTTTCTCTAAATTTAAATGATGACATTGAAGTAATTGGTGGATCTCTCTCAAAAGACCAAATGGAACAAAAAAGTCTAAAACAAAAAGAAAACTTGATGAGCAAACATCAGCGGTTATTAACACCTTAGAAAAAAGAAGTAGAAAACTCTTGGAACAACTAAAGAAGACAAGCGCGCAAAGAAATTATCAGTTGGAGATTCAAAACAAGAATTATGCATTGAAAGAACTAAAAGAAGAAAACAAAATTTTATTTTGTGACTTGAATTCCATACAAGATCCAAATATTCGTGCATATGTCCAAGGTCAACAAGCACAAATATTAAAAAACAGGGTGCTCAAGAACAAAACCAAGAAGCTCATCCTCCATCTACTTCATTTGAACAATATTTTAACGATCTTGGTGGATCCGGAAGCGATTTACCGGAGTTCTAAAATATTTAGATTTTTTATATTAAATTAATTTTAGTAGTAGTACTTGTTATGCATTTTAATTTTATTTTTATGGTTATTTATGTTATTGTGTTTTTATTTGTATTTTAATGTTAATTAAGTACTTCTTTATAATATATAAAATATTAAAAGTATAATATATACAATACGTGACACTTAGTTATAATTTTAATTAAATACTTCTTAATACGTGACACTTAGTTATATAATATATACAATATTAAAAGTATCACTTATAAGTGTAATGGATACAATAAATGAAAATTAATTATTTAGTATGAAAATGAAACATCTAAAAATTTAAGGATTATTTTATAAATAAAAAAGTTCAACTCCATTTTGGAGTGAAAAATAAGATTACTTCAAATTTGGAGTGAAATTGGTCAAAACTCCATTTTGGAGTGGAAAATGGAGTAGGGTTGGAGAAAATTTGACTCCAAAATGGAGTTTTACTCCAAAATAGAGTAGGGTTGTAGATGCTCTAAAGAGTAAATCACCCACTCAAAATCAAATTAAGCAAGATTCGTTGAGTTACTACACTCAAAGAGTAAATTACCCACTCAAAATAAGTCTCAAATATTTTTGATGTGTTCTTACAGGAATTTAAAAGCAAGGGTGATGCATAATTCGAAGGTGTATGTATTACATTAGTTTTGGCCTAAGTGTCTTCTTGTTTACAATTGCTGTTATACTTATATTTAGTCTTTTTATTAATAGATTATTTAACTTTATAGGCATATATATGCTTATCTTTGATCATGATTTATGAACATATTTTTTTTTATGTGTGCGAATTGTTAATTTTGCTAATATATCTTTCCAATATTTATTTTTTTTATATTTTGTATTTTCTCTCTTTCTTGAAATTTAAAATAATGTTTTTTAAAATATTATATGGTATTTTATAAAACAATACATTATATTATAGTTTTATTTCGATATAAAAAAGTTAAAATAACAAAATGATAATAAAAATTTAATGTATTAAATAAAATTATTTTTAAAAAAATGGTGAGAAATCTTAACTTTAATTTATGATCTCGATCAATGTATAATGTCATTCAATTATAAAATATTTAAATAATAAATCATCAAATCCAAATCAAGTTAAACAAGTTTTGTTGCTTTCTTACATTCAAAACACTACACAACCATTTGTTTGTTAAATTATTTTTCTTTTGTTGGGAATTTGAATATTTTGATCACGATTTATTAACAAAGTTTTTTTTTATTTGTGTGAATTGTTTGTTAATATGTCTTTTGAATATTTGAGTTTTTTAATGATTTTTTATTTTCTTTTTTTTCATAAAATTAAATATAATGAGTGATTAAAATATTATATGGTATATTTATAATATGAAATTGTATATTATAGTTTTATGTTACATTAAATAAATTATTTAAAAGTTTATTTTTTATAAACCATAAGTTAAAGTATCAAAATGATAAGAAAAATTTGATGCACTATTAAGGAAATTTATTTTTTCTTTATAAATGATGAGAAATTCAAATAATAAGTAATAATCTCGACCAAAGTATAACTTTACCCAATTATAACATATTTAAAGAGTAAATCACTCACTCCAAATCAAGTTTAAGATTCGTTGAATTAATATATTGAAAGCACCAGACAACCATTAGTTTGATAAATTCGATTTCTTTAGTTAGGAATATAAATATTATTGTCTTTTTGAATAATAATAATATTTGGTGTGCTTTTGACAATGAATTTGTTGCTTATTTAAACAACGGTCTCGAATACTATTGGCATGTCTTTAACAGGGTCGGCCCAAAAGTTTTGAAAGCCCTAGGGCAAAAAAAACAACGTTTTAGGCCTTCTCAATAAAATTTTAATCTAAAATTGAACTATTTGAGCTTATATTTTATTTTTATTTCAAAAAAGTCCATAACAAATGAAATTTTTTTTTTGGACCCTACTCTTGATTATTTTTAAAAAAATTGGACTCCTTTTCTACATGAAATTTTTTCCAATTAACATTGGGCCCATGGACCACTGCCCCTTTGCCCCACCCACTGGGCCGGCCCTGGTCTTTAAATGATTATAAAAGTAAGAGTGATGCATATCTCTAACGTGCATGTGTTGCGTTAGTTTTGCTCCAAGTGTAATCTTTTTACATTGGCTACTATAATGATAATGATGAGTTTTGTTATTTTATTAATCGATCATTTGACTCTATGGGCTTATGTGCTTATTTTTGATCATGATATATATACAAAGTTTTCTTTCTTTTGTGTGAATTTTTAGTTTTGTTAATAAGTCATTCGGATATTTGAGTTTTTTATAAAAAAAAATTTTCAAAATTTTGTAACTTTTCATTTTTTCTTTTTTAAAATTTAAAATATTGGATTATGAAAATATTATCGTGTATACTTATATAATTAACTTGTTATATTATATAAAGTTATATTACATCAAATAACATATTTGAAATTTAAGTTTAGATATATTATAAGTCAATGTATTAAAAGTCAATTTATTAAAAATAATAAAAAGTCAGTGTATTATTAAAGAAATTTTTTTTACTTTTTTAAATGGTGAGAAATCCTAACATTTAGTCATAATATCCACCAATGTCTTATGTTTCCCAATTAGAGTACATTTTAAAGCGTAAACCATCCACTCCAAATGAAATTAAACTAGTTTCGTTGAGTTATTATTCTTAAAGCATTAGATAACCATTTGTTTGCCACATTCTCTTACTTTTGCTAGGAAGTTAAATATTTTGGTCTTTTAAAAATATTTGTGTGAGTGCGTGAGCAACACAAGCTTTAGACAATGGTTTAATTAAATATTTTTAAAATTGAATTTTGATTCCTTTCAGTCTCAAATGTTTTTGACGTATTCTTACAGAACTTTAAAAGTAAGAGTGATGCATGTCTCAAACGTGTATGTATTACGTTAGTTTTCGCCTAAGTGTCTTTTTGTTTACAATTGCTATTATACTTATGAGTGTAATCTTTTTATTAATGTATTATTTAACCTTATTAGCCTATATGAGTTTATCTTTGATCATGATTGATGAACAAAATTGTTTTCTATGTGTGTGAATTGTTAAATAAAATATTTGAAATATTATTTTTGATATACTAAAAGTTAAAGTAACAAAATTATAACATAATTCAGTGTATTATTAAATATATTTTTTTGTAAATGGTGAGAAATCCTACCATTAATTTATAATCCCGACCTATGTATAATATCACCCAATTATAACATATTTAAATTGTAAATCACCAAGTCCAAATCAAATTAAACAATTTTTGTTTATTTATTACTCTCGAAGCACTAGACAACTATTTGTTTGTTGAATTCTTTTTCTCTTGTTGGGAATATGAATATATTTTGTCTTTTAAAAAAATATTTGTGTGTGCGTGAGTAACATGTACTTTCAACAATGACTAAATTACATATTTAAAAAATGGATGTTGATTCCTTTAGTCTCAAATACTTTTGACGTGTTCTTAAATGACTTTAGAAGTAAGGGTGATGCATGTCTCGAATGTGTATGTATTACGTTAGTTTTGATCTAAATATCTTCTTGTTTACACTTGCTACTATCCTTATAAGTTTCGACTTTTTACTAATGGATTATTTAGCCTAATGGGCCTATGGGGTTATTTATATCATGATTTTTGAACAAAGTTTTCTTTCTATTTGTGTGAATTGTTAGTTTCGTTAAAATGTCCTTTGAATATTTGAGTTTTTATGATTTTTTATTTTTATCTTTTTCATGAAATATATAATAAAGTATTATTTAAACATTATATGGTATATTTGTAATATATAATGTGTTATTAAAATATTATATGATCTTTTATAATATAACATGTTATATTATAGTTTTATATTATAAAAATAATTTCTTTAATAATTTTTATTTGATTAACCATATGTTAAAGTATTAAAATGATAAGAAAAATTTAGTTTATCATTTAAAGAAATTTATTTTGTCATTACAAATGGTGAGAAATCCGAATATTAAGTTATAATCTCAACCAAAGTATAATGTCACTCAATTATAACATATTAGAGTAAATCACGTACTTCAACTCAAGTTCAAGATTCGTTGAGTTATTATATTTAAAGCACTAGACAACCAGTAGTTTGCTAAATTCTCTTTCTTTAGTTAGTGATATAAATATTTTTTTCTTTTTGAAAAAATATTTTGGTGTGCTTTCGACAATGAATTTGTTTCTTATTTAAACCACATTCTCGAATACTATTGGCATGTCCATAAGTGAAAATAGAAGTAAAAGCGATACATGTCTCGAACGTGTATGTATTGCTTTAGTAAAATGTGCTTTTGAGTATGGTTTTATTACATATTGAATTAACGGTTTTGAATCCATTTGAGGTGTCCTTAAATAACTTTAAAAGTAAGAGCGATGCATGTCTCTAACGTGTATGTGTTGTGTTAGTTTTTCTCCAAGTGTCCTCTTTTTACATTGGCTACTACAACTATGAGTTCTATCATTCTATTAATCGATCATTTAGCTTTTTAGGTTTTTTTATCATGATTTATACACAAATTTTCTTTTCTATTTGTGTGGATTGTTAGTTTTGTTAAATAGTCATTTTAATATTTGATTTTTTCATATGAAAAATGTACAAAATTTTATAAATTTTCATTTTCTCTTCCTTAAAATTTAATATAATGGATTATGAAAATATTATCATGTATACTTATATAATTAAATGTTATATTAAATAAATTTATGTTACATCAAATAAAATATTTGAAATTTAAGTTTGGACATACGTATTTAAAAAGATAATAAAAGTCAATGTATTATTAGAGAATTACTTTTGTTTTATAAATGGTGAGATATCCAACATTTAGTCATAATCTCTACCAATGTCTTATGTTTCCCAATTAGAGCACATTTTAAAGTGTAAACCATCAACTCCAAATGAAGTTAAACTAGTTTCAGATACTTTTGATTAGATAAACATTTGTTTGTCATATTCTCTTTCTTTTGTTGGGAATATGAATATTTTGGTCATTTAAAAAAAAATTGTGTGTTCGTGAGTAACATGTACTTTCGAAAATAATTTAATTACATATTTAAAAAAGGGATGTTGATTCCATTTAGTCTAAAATACTTCTGACTTGTTCTTAAGTGACTTTAAACGTAAGAATGATGCTTGTCTCGAATGTGTATGTATTACGTTAGTTTTGGTCTAAGTGTCTTCTTGTATACACTTGCTACTATACTAATGAGTTTTTCTTTGTTACTAATGAATTATATAGCCTAATGGGCCTATGGACTTATTTTTGATCATGATTTATGAACAATGTTTTCTTCTTACTTGTGTGTGATGTCTCTGTATTTTATATGTTTTACAAGGTCATTTACCATTTGTTTAGAGTCATTTAGATTTTAACATGTTGCATTCGTAGGACTTTCGTAGTAAATTTGCATTTTTAGGAAGTTTTGCATCAACATTCGCATACATGTGCATTTTGGAGATATTTCATGTATTTAAAGAGTCTTCAGAACATCATTGCAAATTTGGAAAAAGGGAAGGAAATGCATAGACTGTAACCAACTCAATCTAAACCAGGCCAATTCAAGTGCCGAACTCGACTAGTACGGGCCTGAATCGACCAGAACGTGTCAGGCTCGACCAGAACGTGTTCGACTCGACCAGAATGTGTCTAGCTCAACCAGAACGTGTCCAGCTTGACCAGAACGTGCCCGGCTCGACCAGAACGTGTCCGACTCAGCCAGAACGTGTCCGGCTCGACTAGAACATGTTCGGCTCGACCAGAACGTGTCCGGCTCGACCAGAACGTGTCCGACTCGACCAGAACATGTATGGCTCAACCAGAACGTGTGTTGCTCGACCAAAACATGTCCGGCTCGACCAGAACGTGTCCGTCTCGACCAGAACATGTCCCTCTCGACCCGAACGTAACTAGCTCGACCAAAATGTGTCTGGCTCGACCTGAACGTGTCCCGTTCGACCAAGACGTGTTCGACTTGACCAGAATGAGTCTAGCTCGACTAGAACATAACCGGCATAACCAGAACGTGTTCGGCTCGACCAAAATGTCTGCGACTCAACCAGAAAGTGTCTGGCTCGACCAGAACGTGTATGGCTCGACCAGAACAATTCTGCCACGAGCATATCACCTCGATCACGCCAACAGCTTGAGTCAAGCTTCCCAAATCTTCCTTGACCTTCTTCCCTCGACCACACCCGAAGCTGCCTCGATCGTGTGCTCTCCCGAACACCAAGTCCCGGCTCGATCAAAGCAAGTTTCAGAATGATTCGGTCCGAGCCAAGACGATTCGATCGCGGATTAAGCATAACCAGATTTTTAAAACTTTGTATTTCAGTGGTTTAGGGTTTTCCTAAACCACTATATAAGCACTAAAAACGCCTCCGTTTGGGAAGCTTTACTTTATGCCATTTTTAGCTTTGTCTTAGGTTCTCTTTTTAGTTTTTTCTCTTTGTTTTTCCTTTTGAATGTTCTTGATGATCAAACCCAATATCCTTATGCTCTTCATGTTTTTCTTATGATTTATGCTTATTGATGCTTAGTTTGTGGTTTAAGATTATCTGGTACATATTGATCTTCTATTTTATGCTTTTAATCTAGTTTTCGTCTTGATCTTCATCTTAAAGGTTTTGTTTCTGTTTCATTTCACCATGGTTTTTCTGGGTTTATGTTCTTACTGTTCTTGATCATCATCTCCTTATTTCTGATTTTTTAGCGTTTGATCATCATCTTTTGATTTTCAGATTTGTTGTTCTTAATGTTTTTAAGAGTTGACTTTTGATCATAATGTTTTGTTTAGAAATTATGTTTTCTGAGTTTCATGATTTCATAGTTTGTATGAGTAGTGTGTAGTGACCATGGTTTCTAAGGATGGGGTAGACTGGTGTTGAACCCTTGGTTCTCCTAAATGTGTAAGTTTGATTGTCCATAGATCCCTTCTATTTCACTGCTTTTTATGTTTATTTCTCTCTGGTCAATTGAAATATGGTATTAGACATTTCCGCACCTGAAAGGTGTCTGATGAAGTGTCTGAACAAAGTGATTTCAGAGATTTACATACCTAGCCTAAGGGAATGGATGTTTAGGGTGTTTATTTACTTTAGCATATTGTTTCTTCATGCCTTCTAGGTAGTGTTCCATTAACGGGTGCATAGACTCTTTAAATACTCTTCTATGTATTTAAAGAGTCTTCGGAACATCATTGCAAATTTGGAAAAAGGGAAGGAAATGCATAGACTGTAACCAACTCAATCTAAACCAGGCCAATTCAAGTGCCGAACTCGACTAGTACGGGCCTGAATCGACCAGAACGTGTCAGGCTCGACCAGAACGTGTTCGACTCGACCAGAATGTGTCTAGCTCAACCAGAACGTGTCCGGCTTGACCAGAACGTGCCCGGCTCGACCAGAACGTGTCCGACTCAAACAGAACATGTCCGGCTCGACTAGAACATGTTCGGCTCGACCAGAACGTGTCTGGCTCGACCAGAACGTGTCCGACTCGACCAGAACATGTATGGCTCAACCAGAACGTGTGTTGCTCGACCAAAACATGTCCGGCTCGACCAGAACGTGTCCGTCTCGACCAGAACATGTCCCTCTCGACCCGAACGTAACTAGCTCGACCAAAATGTGTCTGGCTCGACCTGAACGTGTCCAGTTCAACCAAGATGTGTTCGACTTGACCAAAATGAGTCCAGCTCGACTAGAACATAACCGGCATAACCAGAACGTGTTCGGCTCGACCAAAACGTCTGCAACTCAACCAGAAAGTGTCCAGCTCGACCAGAACGTGTATGGCTCGACCAGAAAAATTCTGCCACGAGCATATCACCTCGATCACGCCAACAGCCTGAGTCAAGCTTCCCAAATCTTCCTTGACCTTCTTCCCTCGACCACACCCGAAGCTGCCTTGACCGTGTGCTCTCCCGAACACCAAGTCCCGGCTCGATCAAAGCAAGTTTCATAATGTTTCGGTCCGAGCCAAGACGATTTGATCGCGGATTAAGCATAACCAGATTTTTATAAGTTTGTATTTTAGTGGTTTAGGGTTTTCCTAAACCACTATATAAGCACTAAAAACGCCTCCATTTGGGAAGCTTTACTTTATGCCATTTTTAGCTTTGTCTTAGGTTCTCTTTTTAGTTTTTTTCTCTTTGTTTTTCCTTTTGAATGTTCTTGATGATCAAACCCAATATCCTTATGCTCTTCATGTTTTGCATATGATTTATGCTTATTGATGCTTAGTTTGTAGTTTAAGATTATTTGGTACATATTGATCTTCTATTTTATGCTTTTAATCTAGTTTTCGTCTTGATCTTCATCTTAAAGGTTTTGTTTCTGTTTCATTTCACCATGGTTTTTCTGGGTTTATGTTCTTACTGTTCTTGATCATCATCTCCTTATTTCTGATTTTTTAGCGTTTGATCATCATCTTTTGATTTTCAGATTTGTTGTTCTTTCTGTTTTTAAGAGTTGACTTTTGATCATAATGTTTTGTTTAGAAGTTATGTTTTCTGAGTTTCATGATTTCATAGTTTCTATGAGTAGTGTGTAGTGACCATGGTTTCTAAGGATGGGGTAGACTGGTGTTGAACCCTTGGTTCTCCTAAATGTGTATGTTTGATTGTCCATAGATCCCTTTGATTTCACTGCTCTTTATGTTTATTTCTCTCTGGTCAATTGAAATATGGTATTAGACATTTCCGCACCTGAAAGGTGTCTGATGAAGTGTCTGAACAAAGTGATTTCAGAGATTTACATACCTAGCCTAAGTGAATGGATGTTTAGGGTGTTTATTTACTTTAGGATATTGTTTCTTCATGCCTTCTAGGTAGTGTTCCATTAACGGGAGTTAGGTCTAGATATTGCTTAGTTTGAGACCATTTATCAAGGGATTGAATTTGGTTGTTTATGAATCTGCTGTCTAGGGATTAGCTCATTGTTTGAGGTATGTTAGGCGTCTAGGTAGTTCAAGGGGGATCACGAGTCAACTACCCCCATCCTTAGGAACTTGTTTCCCTTGATTGCTTTTTACCCCCATCTCCTTTCCTGCTTTTACTTTGCTTGTTGTTTACCCTTTAGTATTTACTTATGCATGCTAGTTCTGATGCTCTGTTTTATTTTCAGTTTGTTCTTTTCGTTTAGGAATTGTTAGTAACCCTTTTTCTTACTTGTCTTGAATCAATAGTTCTGATTGCATCTAGAGTGGTTAATGATTACACCCATTTGGATTGACAATCTATTTACTACAATGACTATGATAGTATATAGGGATTGACCGTAAAAATCTTACTATCAATTTGGCGTTGTTTCCAAGTGGGTGTTTTTGTTACATTCTAGATTTTAGATATGTTTAGATCAATTTTATTTTCTTTTACTTTACTGATTCCTGCTTCTTCCCTGTTTGTGCATTTCAGGTGTATGAACTTTAGAAGCAGAAGATCAACTGACTTACTACCAATTGTTGAAGACACTCGTTCTCTTGAATGAGAACACACTTGAGAAAGACGGTAACAAGAACGTTTGGATCAGTTGAGAAGGTTGGATTTACAAATGGAGGATATCAACAACAACGTTCCTCCTGGTGGACGATCTATTGGTGTTGGGGATGCCCTTAACATCCACACTCAATGCCATGGAATTGCTCCACCAGCCGTGAAATACAACAGTTTCAAAATTAAGCACAACTTTAGCAATGATTCAGGCGAACAAGTTTCACGGGCTGCCAATGGTGGACCCCTTGGAATACCTTGACGAACTTGATAGACTCTGCAGTGTTACCAAAATCAATGGAGTAAGTGAGGACACTTTCAAACTCCACTTTTTCCCATTCTCTTTGGGCGACAAAGCACACCACTGGGAGAAGGCACTCCCTCAGAATTCCATCACATCCTGGATTGACTGCAAGAAAGATTTTCTTGCCAAGTTCTTCTCAAATTCAAGAACAGCTAGACTTCGCAATGACATCTCTGGTTTTTCACAGAAGAATGTTGAGACGTTCTGTGAAGCTTGGGAGAGGTTCAAAGGGTACACGTTGCAATTCCCACGCCATGGATTCACCAAGGAATATCTTCTTAGTACTCTCTATAGAGGAGATCTCCCCAGGTTCAGAATGTTACTAGATACATCAAGCAATGGAAGCTTTCTAAACCAAGCTGTTGATGATAGTTGGGAGCTAGTGGAGAACTTAGCACAATCTGATGGGAACTACAATGAAGACTACGATTGAACTCCATGGGGCAGCAATGATTCTGATGGCAAAACAAGGAGGCACCTCAAAGCTTTGAATGAAAAGATAGATAAGCTACTTCTTGGACAACATCATCAAGTTCACTTCATAAGTGAAGAAGAGCAAGTTCATATCCAAGGTGGGATGACTGCACAACAAGAGGAGATTAGTTACATTTAGAACCAGAGCGGCCACAACAAAGGATTCGTCAACTAAAACAACCCCAACATGTCCTACCACAACAACAATATATCAAACCTTCAAGATCAAGTCTATCCACCTCAACAACAACAACAACGACAAGAAGCTAAACCCTTCATCAACTATGGTCAACAACATATTCAAGGTTTTGCACCTAGGCAACAAGCTCAGAATAGGTTCCAACAACATAAACAAGGAGGAGCACCTCCTGGTTTCACCTCTAACCAACCTCAAGCTCAACCTTCCAACATTGAAGCAATGTTACAACAACTTCTCCTTGGTCAGCAAATAGTGCATTGGAAACATCTAAGAAGTTTGGTGAACTCCACCACAAGATGAACTCCTCATTCAACGCCATCTATGCAAAGATTGGAGCTCTGAACTCCAAGGTTACTGCTTTAGAAAACAAGTCTGCTTCCACTTCTATTTCTGCTCCTACCACAAGTGGCCAACTTTCTAGCAAATTAATTCAAAATCCCAAGAAATATGCACATGTCAATGCCATCTTTTTTGGGAATACCCATGAACTTTCTTCTAACACTTGCCCTACTCGCATCAATGAGGATAGTGTAATTCAAGTTTGGGGGGATTTGAACTTAAATGGAGCCAGAACTGCAGATTCTGGAAAAACTGATTCTTTGACATGGAAAAAATCAGAGTCGGCTGCCAGAGTCAAGCCTGTTATTGGTGAAAAGCTATCAATTTCAAAGGATAAGGAAACACCTTTTTTTCCACCATCTTATATTCCAAAGTTGCCATTCTCATCACGGTTCAAGAAGGAGACAATGGCGAAATACCCAAAAATCTTTGAGAAATATATAAAGGAGGGGGAAACTCAAGGAGTATTGGTACCAAATGAAGAATGCAATGCCTTAATAGTGGAGAAGCAAGAAGATCTTGGCTCATTCACTCTACCATGTTCACTAGGATCATTGACCTTCAACAAATGCCTATGCGATTTAGGAGCTTCCATCAACTTGATGCCCCTCTCTATTGCCAAGAAGATGGGGTTCAATGACTATAAAGCTTCCAACATATCTCTAATTTTGGCTGACAGATCCATCAGGAACCCTCATGGACTTTTGGAGAACTTGCCCATCAAGATCGGGAGTGTAGACATACCCACAGAATTTATGGTTTTGGATATGGACAAAGAGCCAACATATCCATTGATATTGGGAAGGCCATTCTTAGCTATGGTTGGAGCTGTGATAAATGTCAAGATGGGAAACATTAGGTTGAACATAGGGAATTTTCCGAAGATGATTTTCAACATTAAAGACAAAACAAATAAACCCACAATTCAAGTTCAGCTATTCTCTACTAATGAGATGAATGAAGACAATCATGTAGATGGGTACTCAAGAAGCAATTCACTAGAATATGAGCTGATGAAGGACACAAACAAGGTTTCAGATCATAAAGAAGCATTTGGGGTTGTCAAAAATTCAGATGGAAGATTTTCTGTAAGATTTAAGGAAACTAGAAAACTGGGGATAACAACTAATGAGAGCAAACTGCCCATTTCAAGAGAAGCAGATTCTGAGCTCGAGCACCAGCTTGAGCACATTCCACCTCAGAAACCCACTTCAGGTACAAACTATTCTGAAAACATTTATGAGCCTCAAACCCCAACAATGGACCTCAAGAGTGGTGACCAAGTGTTTCTGCTCAACCCAATGCTCGAGCACTATCCACAGAATGTAAACCTGAAATGCCTCAGGAACTTCATAACAAAGGAGATTCTACCAGATGGAACAGTCACACTTGTTGTCGAACCTGATAAGGGGTCGAAAGTGAACAACCAAGTCCACCCGGACAATAATGGTAGGATAAGTCTGAGAAGAAAGCCTGGTGAAGGAACCTCAGTTCTCCTTGGAGAACTGTCTCATGATTAATAGAATTCAATCAGGAAGTCAAGGTTAGTGACTTTAAACAAGCTCACTTGGGATGAAGTCTCATGTCTATCCCTGTACATAGAGAATTTTAAATTCATGTTTGGTGTTTCTTTTGACGCATTTAAGTTTTTTTTGGTTTTGGTGTTTTAGGTACCATTGATCATGTTGTGTACACTTGGTATGGGAAAAGAGGAAAGCAGAGTCAACTTGAGGAATTCACAAGCGAGCCCAACTTCTGATTTGATTGAGTCCTAAAACAAACTTTTCAAATGAGCTCGATCAGCCACCTTCTTCAACTCAACCTGAATACAGTACCACTCCAACCCCTTTTCTTTGTATATAATATAACATATTTTTTATTTGTTGTTGCATTTTGGTCATAAACTCTTCTTTGAATTTTTATTACACAAGGAACTGTGTAATTTAAGTTTGGAAGAGAGTTTAGGAGGTATATAATCATGTTTACTTGTTTTCTTATTACAACTTTTGCATATAAGCATAGAAAAATCACACAAATCTGGAAAAAATTTCAAAAATCATTTTCAAAAACAGAGTGATCATGTAGTTGTATTAGCTTGTTAGGGTTGAGTT
The DNA here is from genome assembly GCA_900406425.1 of Iberis pinnata. Taxonomy (NCBI): domain Eukaryota; kingdom Viridiplantae; phylum Streptophyta; class Magnoliopsida; order Brassicales; family Brassicaceae; genus Iberis; species Iberis pinnata. The sequence goes on along the minus strand of OVBE01004808.1, from coordinate 4,260 downwards.
TAAGTTATCTGCATTTTCAAAGGGAACTAGGACCTTGTAAATGTACTGCTTTCTTAGGTAGTATCATTGCCCCGGTTATTAGTTGTCTAATGCATTCTGATTAAATCTGAAGTAAGACTGCACCATACTTAGAATGTGAAATTGCATGATCCTTTCTTTTCTGAAGCATGTTGTGATATGAAGTTTATCTCTCCTTATTAGAACCTATAATTGATATATAATTATCACATTTATTTTCTAGATTTGAACTCATGGGTAGCATATACATATTTAGATTATCTTCTACTGTTTCACCACTCTTGTTAATCCAAATAGACTCCCCACCCTTGAACCTTGTCTTCTTTCAAGCCATTTATCAATTATTGAGTGTTAGGACTTTTATGGAATGAGCTTGGTAGAAAGTGTTAGGTTCGAACTGACAAAAATGGAATTTCATGTATTTTTAGTCCACACTTTTTGGACTAAATATGACTAGGTGGGATTCGATTCTTAGTATTGGGGTTGGGCTGAAAAAAAGGAAAACATTATGGGAATATGGTAAAAGAAAAAGAAAATGGTTGTAGTTTCTTAGGGGAGGAACAAAAAAGAAAAGAAAACAGAATAGTCTAGTAAATGATTTTGGGGAAATGATATAAAAAATGTGGTTTGTGCAGAAACAAAAAAAAGAAATGATAAGAAAAGGGGGCAATGACCCAAGAAGTTGGTGAAAACGAAAAAGATTGGAAACCTATGTGCTAAAGTAAAGAAATCCTCAATCCGCTAGAAGTTGATTAGGAAAGAAACATCTCCTAAGAATTGTTACGGGAAAAATGAAAAAGGGCTAAAATGTGAACCATTAAGATCACTTTGGGATTTAAAAGAGTAGAATTAAGGTCTCATGCTGGGTATAAAATTATAAATTTTTTAGCTTCAGTGACTTTGGATAGATGAGATTATGTTCTTGTATGCATCTAAGTGTTCTTGCATTTAGCAATCTGCTAAGGCTCATTCCCAATCTGAGAGATCCCACTTATGAAAATATTAACTAATGCAAGAAGAGGTCATTTTATCCCTTAACTAGTCCCTTGGCCAAATGAGTTCAATGAATGTGCATCACTTGATCCATGGTTTTTGTTTAATGAATGTTAAAGAGACAAATTAATTTGATTGCATTGTGGAGGTTGGAACTGATTTGAAATTGAACTTTGATGAGTATGGCTAAAGTTTTTAAGTAGGATGAGATTGGTTCACATTCTAGAACTAGTAACCTGGACAATGATATTCCCCGTTTTATCAACATATTTTGGTTATGAGTTCCCATTTTCAAACTTCTCTTCCAGGCTTCTGAATTACTTGCTTGAGGGCAAGCAATGATTTAGTTTGAGAGAGATGACGTCTCTGTATTTTACATGTTTTAAAAGGTCATTTACCATCATTTTAGGGTCATTTAGATGTCAACATGTTGCATTCATAGGACTTTCTTAATAAATTTGCATTTTTAGGAAGTCCTCCATCAGCATTCGCATACATGTGCATTTTGGACATATTTTAGGTATTTAAGGAGTCTTCCGGACATCATTGCAAATTTAGAAAAGGGGAAGGAAATGCACAGACTGGAACAAACTCAATCTAAACTAGGCCAATTCAAGTGCTGAACTCGAACAAAATGTGTCTGGCTCGACCAGAACGTGTCCGGCTAGACCAGAACATGTCTGGCTCGACCAGAACGTGTCTGGCTCGACCAAAACGTTACCGACTCGACCAGAATGCGTCTGGCTTGACCAAAACGTGTCCGGCTCGATCAGAACGTGTTTGGCTCAACCAGAACATGTTTGGCTTGACCAGAACATGTTTAGCTCAACCAGAACGTGTCTGGCTCGACCAGAATGTGTCCGGCTCAACCAGAACGTAACCAGCTCGACCAGAACGTGTCCGACTCGACCAGAATGATTTCGCCTCGATTAGATCACCTCGATCACGCCAGCAGCCTGAGTCAAGCTTCCCAAAACCGCCTTGACCTTCTCGCCTCGACCACATCCGAAGTTGCCTCGACCGTGTGCTCTCCCCAACACCAAGTCCCGACTCAATCAAAGCAAGTTTCATAATGTTCCGGTCCGAGCCAAGACGATTCGATCGCAGAGTAAGCATAACCCGATTTTAAATAGTTTGTCTTTTAGTGGCTTAGAGTTTTGTTAAACCACTATATAAGCACTAAATACGCCTCCATTTGGGCAACTTTACTTTATGCCATTTTTAGCTTTGTCTTAGGTTCTCTTTTTAGGTTTTTCTTTCTGTTTTTCCTTTTGAATGTTCTTGATGATCAAATCCAATATCTTTATGTTCTTCATGTTTTTCTCATGATTTCTGCTTATTGATGCTTAGTTTGAGGTTTAAGATTATCTAGTGCATACTGATTTTCTATTTTATGATTTTAATCTAGTTTTCCTTTTGATCTTCAGCTTCAAGGTTTTGTTTCTCGTTTCATTTCACCATGGTTTTTTTGGGTTTATGTTCTTACTGTTTTTGATCATCATCTCATGATTTCTGATTTTCCAGGTTTTGATCATCATCTTCTGATTTTCAGATTTGTTGTTCTTCCTGTTTTAAGAGTTGACTTTTGATCCTAATGTTTTGTTTAGAAGTTATGTTTTCTGAGTTTCATGATTTCATAGTTGCCATGAGCAGTGAGTAGTGACCATGGTTTCTTGGGGTAGAGTGGTGTTGAACCCTTGGTTCTCCTAGATGTTTAAGTTTGATTGTCCATAGATCCCTTCTGTTTCACTGCTCTTTATGCTTATTTTTGTTTGATCAATTGAAATTTGATATTAGATATTTCCGCACCCGAAATGTGTCTGATGAAGTGCCTGAAAAAAGTGATGTCAGAGATTTACATACCTAGCCCAAGGGATTGGATGTTTAGGGTGTTTATTGACTTTAGCAAATTGTTTCTTTATGCCTGCTAGGTAGTATTCTGTTAATGGGAATTAGGTCTGGATATTGCTTAGTTTGAGACCATTATCAAGTGATTGAATTTGGTTGGTTATGAATCTGTTGTAGATGGATTAACTTATTGTTTGAGGTATGTTAGGCATCTAGGTAGTTCAAGGGGGATTACCAGTCAACTACCCCCATCCTTAGGAACTGTTTTCCCTTGATTTCTTTTTACCCCTATCTCATTTCCTGCTTTTATTTTACTTGATGTTTACACTTTAGTATTTACTTATGCATTCTAGTTCTGATGCTCTATTTTATTTTTAGTTTCTTCTTTTTGTTTAAGAATTGTTATTAACCCTTTTTTCTTACTTAGCTTGAATCAATAGTTCTGATTGCATCCAGAGTGGTTAATGATTACACCAATTTGGATTGACAACCTATTTACTACAATGACTGTGATAGTATATAGGGATTGACCGTAAAAATATTACTATCAGTGTGAATTGTTAGTTTCGTTAAAATGTCCTTTGAATATTTGAGTTTTTTATGATTTTTTATTTTCTTTTTTTCATGAAATTTAAAATAATTTGTTATTAAAATCTTATATGGTATACTTATAATATAACATTTTATATTATAGTGTTATGTTACATTAAATAAATTATTTAAAATTTTTATTTTTGATAAACCATAAGTTAAAGTATCAAAATGATAATAAAAGTTCAATTTATTATCAAAGACATTATTTTGTCTTTATAAATGGTGAAAAATCCGAACATTAAGTTATAATCTCGACCAAAGCATAATGTCACCCAATTATAACATATTTAGAGAGTAAATCACCCATTCCAAATCAAGTTAAACATGATATATTGTGTTATTACACTTAGAGCACTAGACAACCATTTGTTTGCTAAATTCTCTTTCTTTAGTTAGGAATATAAATATTTTTGTCTTTTTGAAAAAATTAGTTTTGTGTTCTTTTGACGATGAATTAATTATTTATTTAAACAACAGTCTCGAATACTATTGGCATTTCCTTAAGTAACTATAAAAGTAAGAGTGATGCATATTTCGAACGTGTTTGTAATTCTTTATTAAAATGTGCTTTAGATTATGGTTTTATTACATATTGAATCAACAGTTTCAAATCCATTTGAGGAGTGCTTAAATTACTTTAAAAATAAGAGTGATTCATCTCTCTAACGTGTATGTGTTGTGTTAGTTTTGCTCAAAGTGTCATCTTTTTTACATTGGCTACTATAATTATGAGTTTTTGTCTTTTTATTAAACGGTCATTTGGCTTTATGGGTGTATGGGCTTATTTTGGATCATGATATATATATA
>OVBE01004807.1:0-23037 GCA_900406425.1 Iberis pinnata | reverse complement strand
ATTTCCAATAAAGAAGGCAAACGAGTTGTACTCGAAAAATTCCCAGAACTTCCATCTTGTTTGCATCACACTTAGGTAAATGCAATAGAGTCAAATCTCATGATCAAAGGAAATCAAAACAATTTCACACTATGGCATGAACGCCTTGGTCATCCAGGCACTAGTATGATGCGAAAAGTTATAGAAAGCTCACATGGTCATTCACTGAAAATTCATGAGATAAATGAAGGAAATAAAATGACATGTGAATCATGTGCTCTTGGGAAATTAATAATAAGGCCATCGCCAACCAAAATAGATAAAGATTCACCAAAGTTCCTTGAACGCATTCAAGGTGATATTTGTGGACCAATACATCCACCATTTAGACCATTTCACTACTTCATGGTGTTAATTGATGCTTCAAGTAGATGGTCACATGTATGTTTGTTATCATCTCGAAATATGGGATTTGCAAGATTCCTAACTCAAATAATCAAACTGAGAGCCCAATTTTTTTATTATCCAATTAAGAAAGTTAGATTCAATAACGCTGGTGAATTCACATCCCAAGCATTCACTAATTATTGTATGGTTACGGGAATTGAAGTTGAACATTTTGTAACTCATGTTCATACTCAAAATGGTTTAGCTGAGTCATTAATTAAGCGTCTGCAATTAATTGCAAGACCATTAATCATGAAATTTAAACTTCCAACCTCAACATGGGGACATGCCATTTTGCATGCAGAAGCACTCATTCAGATAAGACCAATTGCATACCATAAATATTCTCCGTTGCAACTATAATTTGGTCGAGAACCAAATATTTCCATCTAAAGGTTTTCAGTTGCTCGGTTTATGGGCCTATAGCACCACCGCAACGTACAAATATGGGACCACAAAGAAGGTTGAGAATATGTTAGTTTTGATTCTCCATCAATTATACAATACCTAGAACCACAAACGAGTGACGTATTTACAACATGTTTTGCTGATTGTCAAATTGATGAGAAAGTCTTCCCAGTCCTAGGGGGAGAAAATAAGGAGGTTGGGAAGGATATCAAATGGAATGTACCATCCCTGTTATACCTTGACCCACCAACAAAACAGTCAGAACTAGAAGTTCGACGAATTATACATTTGCAAAGTATAGCAGATCAACTACCTGATGCATTTGCAGATACCAAAACGGTAACAAAGTCTCACATACCGGCTGCAAATGCACATGCTCGAATTGAAATCCCACAAGAACGTGGGGGAGCAGATGATACACGAGAGTCTAGAACCCGCTTGAAGCGTGGTAGACCTGTTGGTTCTAAGGATAAAAATCATAGAAAACGAAAGGAAGCTGAAAAGCATGATAACCCCAAAATAACTGAAAGTATTTTGGAGGAACCAACTCACCCAGTTGATGAAAATGTTGATCAGGAGGAACCTGAAGAAAATCATGAGATTTATATAAACTTTGTTCACAATGGGAAAATATGGAATCGAAATAAAGTTGATTGTACTAATGATGTTTTTGCATTCCTTGTGTCAAGGGAACTAAATAATGAAAACGAAGATCCATAGCCAAAATCTGTATATGAATATCAAAAGAGACATGATTGGATAAAATGGAAAGATGCAATGCAAGTAGAACTTGATTCACTTAATAAACGAGAGGTATTCGGTCCCATTATACCCACACCAAGAGATGTGAGGTCAGTTAGCTATAAATGGGTTTTCATTTGAAAACGAAATGAGAATAACGAGATAATGAGATATAAAGCTCGCCTTGTGGCTCAAGGTTTTTATCAAAGACCATGAATTGATTATAAGGAAACATACTCTCCTGTAATGGATGCAATCACATTTAGATTCCTGATGTGCCTAGCGGCTTATGAAAATCTCAAAATGCATCTCATGGATGTCGTTACGGCATATCTGTGTTGATCATTTGATACTGATATCTATATGAGAATTCCCGATGGTTTCAAAGTACCCGAGTCATTAAAATCCAAACCTAAAGAGTTATGTGCTATAAAATTGCAAAGATCATTATATACGTTAAAAAAATCTGGACGTATGTGGTACAATCGTCTCAGTGAGCATTTAATGAAAGAAGGATATATTAGTGATCCTATATTCCCATGTGTTTTCATTATGAAAACAACATCATGATTTGTGATAAATGCTGTGTATGTTGATGATCTAAACATTATTGGAACTCAAGGGGAAATACAGAAAGCATCAAAATATTTGAAAGGAGAATTTGAGATGAAAGATCTTGGACAAACAAAATATTGCCTTAGCCTAAAAATTGAGCATTTTCCTAATGGTATATTTGTTTATCAATCTACGTATACAAAAATAGTGTTAAAACACTTTAAGATGGATATGGCAACTCCTCTCAGTACTCCTATGGTCGTTAGATCATTAAAAGTTGAAAATGATCCTTTCCAACCACCAGAGGAAAACGAAGAGATACTTGGTCCTGAAGTACCATATCTAAGTGCCATTGGATCACTTATATATCTTACAAATTGTACTCGACCTGATATCTCATTTGCAGTTAATCTTTTGGCAAGATTCAGTTCATCACCTACGTGAAGACATTGGAACGGGATTAAACATATCTTTCGCTACATTCAAGCAAGTATTGATTTAGGATTTTTTTATCCTAAAGATTCTAAAGGTGAAATGGTCGGTTACGCAGATGCAAGATATTTATCAGATCCACATAAAGCTCGATCCCAAACAGGATACATTTTCACAATCGGAGGCACTGTTATTTCTTGGCGTTCTCAGAAAAAAACACTTGTGGCTACTTCTTCGAATCATGCCGAAATCATTGCTCTTCATGAAGCAAGCTGAGAATGTGCATGGCTCATATCAATTAGTCGACACATTAGAACGACTAGCGGAATCGGTAGCGATGAGGAACCAACAATTTTGTATGAAGATAACGCAACGTGTGTTGCTCAAACCAAGGAAGAATATATCTAAAGTGACAAAACTAAACATATCCCTCCAAAGTTATTTTCATACACCAAGAGGTCGAGAAGAACAAAGAGATTGAAGTAAGATATGTTCAATCTTCCCAAAACTCTGCAGATCTCTTCACAAAGTCTTTACCAACTTCGACATTCAGGAAACATGTTCTTAATATCGAAATGCGTCGTCAACAAGACCTTTGAGATGCAACATGTTTTTTCAAGGGGGAGCTTACGTGGTTGTACTCTTTTACCTTACTCTGGTTTTTCCCAATGGGTTTTCCTAAGGAGGTTTTTAACGAGGCAACAAAGACGTAACACGAATAAGTGACACTGGTCTCCAAGGGGGAGTGTTACAAAAGTCAATTTAAGCGGAAAGTATTAATTGAACATGTGAATAAAATTGAAGGGGAGCCACCGTCACTATGCGCGTACAATAATTTCTACTTTTTATTATCTATATATACGATCGATTCGATCGATTGTAAAACACACCTCAAAACATTCTTCTTCCTCTTATACAAAGTAGCTCTCTCTTTTTCTTTTAGTATCTATCCGAGTTATCAAATTCAATAATTTTCGGGTATAATATTTTTGATGTTTTTATGTTTAAAGTTTATGATAATTATTAAAGTCATCTCTAGTTTATTATAACATTATTTTTAATATCAATTTGGTTTGTTCGAAGACTATATGATTAAATATTTTTTCAGCTTTGGAATTCAGTACAACGATTTTTAAAGTACGATTTCACTAGCAACAAGATCAAATGCTCATCGAGAAGTAGAAGTTGAGTCTATCAGCGTTGCCAACTAAATTATGTATATTTAGTTTTTAGGATAATCCAAATTGTATTAAATCTTCTCAATTTGGTTTGTGGTCCAGTTGAAGATCTACATAAGTTATGGGCATGGCGAAATATCAGTTGCGATACCGATCGTATCACGGAATGTTGTACGAAAAATACACACTTAAGAATGCTTCAATAAAAAGTAAAAGTGATTAAAAGGGCAAATTATTCGTATCACATTCTCTCCGCTCTTTTGGATCAAATCGAATCTCCAATGAAGCTCATTAAGTGGTCACATTTTCTCTTATGTTCTGATTGCTACGAGGCTACGAACATACCCCACACACAAGTTGAATGACTAGTCTTTGAGAAAAGTAATAAATAAAATTGAACGAAAAGCAGAAAAGATGCACGTACATCAGAATATGTTAGTATTAAAGTTTATCCATCCACATAAGAGTTGCAATCTTCATGTGCATGCGAAGATCATCATTGTATCTGGCCAAGTTCCACTCTCGACGGAATCAACGCAAAGTAGCCGCAAACATTGAAATTTTTTTGAAGCCGAAAGCATTCTAAAAAGTCTCTTGTGTCATAGATATCCGTACGTTACGTTGAAGTCAAATTCAAAAGAGATTACTCTTGAAAAATAGATTCGGTACTCTATTTCCATTTCAACTTGTCTCTCTGTATAATTTTATTAACACAAGATATTCTATGTTATACATGCTATAAGATAATTCTTAAAATTACCATAGTTTTAGTTTAGATTTCAAAATATCACACATTCGTAATTGTTTCAAAACGCACAATATATCACAAATTTAAGTTACTATGAAACTTCAGATTTAACTTCTAAGCCCAAAAACTAAATCCTAAACCCTTCAAAACTAAAGCATAAACTCTAACTAGTGAACAAAAATCTAAAAATTTAAACGTTAAACCCTTAAAATCCTTTTCTGGGGTAATTTTAGAAGAAAAACATTTAATGGTATTTTTATAATAACCGGGTGTGTATTTTTGTAGTATTTTATGAAATTACTCGATCCTAGCACTTAAAATGGAAAATTTAAGGGGATTATTAAAAACACTATTTTTTTGTTTATGTTCCAAATATACCACATAAAATTTCTACCAAAAATATCACAAATTTAAAAGAAATTTAAAAATTCAAATATAAATTCTAAACTCCAAAACTAAACTCTAACCTTTCAAAAATAAACGATAAGCTCAAATTAATGAAATAAAAGTCATAAATTTAAATTTTAAACCCCAAAAGAAACATGTTAATGTTGTATATTCTTGGAACAATTGGGAGTGTGTTCTATTTTTGGAATTTGTGTGGTATTTTTTTGGAATTACTCATAATGTAAAGTTTATTCATATTTTTAAATAATGAAATAATTAGATTAAAATTAAATATAATAAGATATGTTCATAAATTTTTTATTTTTAAATATTATATATCATAGTTCATAAAATAAACTCATCCTTATTTCTCATTAATATATATATATATATTATATACAATGAATATTTTTAATATTCAGCATAAAAATAAGAATTGACATATGTGATAAGATTTTCATTTATATAATCATATTTTAAAATAAAATAACACATCATGTATGATCTAGGTAGTCAAATTTTTTGATATTTGTGTATTTATATATTAATAAAAATGTCATATAATATAAATATAAATTATATTTTACAATATTATTTTTAGAGTAATTCACACACACCCAATTTTTCTAAAGACACCATTAAATTTTCTTCCAAAATTATCAAAAACATAAAAAGTTGAATTTTAAAAGTTTAGAATTTAAATTTTTGGGTTTAAATTCACTAGTTTGAGTTTAGTATTTAGTTTGAAGGGGTTATAATTTAGTTTGGAGGCTTAAGGTTTAAATTTGAAGTTTTAAAGCTACTTTTATATTTGTGGTATTTTTGAAACAAAGATATTTTGTGGTTATATTTTCTTAATTAAATATGAAAATTGGTTATTTTATAAATATTGGAATTTGAATCAGGAAAAATCTTAGACATATCATGTAATTAATTACGAATAAATTATTTTATTAAGAATTTATCATTTAAAATATGAAAGATTAATATATGAAAGATGATGTGATTTTTTTCATTCCAAAAATAGTTGTTTTAAAATTCAAACTTAGGATATTTTGTTGTCGAATAGTTAAAATATTAACTTATACTCACTATTTCAATTCTGGTTAAAAGAATTATTTTATCTCTTCAACGTAGTAAAATAAACGGTTGCCTCCAAACATTAAAAGACATTACGAGTGAAAAATTCAAAAACCTTATTCTAGTTTGAAAAACTTTTATAAGATTATCAAAGGCTGGTTCTAGATACGGGAAAATTATGAATTAAAGGCCCGGAACTCTTAAGATATATTAAAAAAAGAAAAACTTTTGTAAGGAGACTAATAGAAAGCCATATACTCATAAAAGAAATGCTTGTTGGGATAAACTTGAAAGAAGATAAGGAAACTTGAAGAACAAGATATGCTTCTATTCTAAGATATTATAAGATATGATCCTATCTTATAGGAGTTATCTAAAAGATAATTAGGAAGTGTTTTCCTAATAGGTTTAGGAAGTTGTCTAGGCCTTATATATACCATCGATCATAGAGAATAGAAACAAGATAGTTGTGTGAGATTAGGGTTTTAAGAGAGAGAGAGAGATTAAGTTTTGAGTTATTTTCTTTATCTAATAAAAGTTGTTACTATTCTCTTAACCTAAAAGTGCACATTTCGATTTAAATGATTCAATAATTGGTATCAGAGCAACTAAGTTGAATCAGATCAAATCAACAAAGAAGAAACATGGGAGAAAGAGTTCAATCCACCAGTGCTAAGAGTAGCGGCCTTCAATACCCGATGCTTACCGAGACAAACTACATATATTGGGCAATGCGTATGAAAGCAGCACTCAAGGTAAATAAGGTTTGGGAAGTTATAGATCCTGGAGTAGAAGAAGGAGAGAAAGATGATCTAACAAGAACCCTTAGTTATCAATCCATACATGAAACTCTTGTGATCCAAGTTGGAGAACACAATACATTTAAAGATATATTGGAGTCAATCCAATCTAGGCATGTTGGCGCAGAAAGGGTCAAAGAGGCTAGACTTCAAACCTTAACGGTAGAATTCAATAAACTTCAGATGAAAAAGACAGAGAGTTTTGATCTCTTTTTAGGGAAGCTTTAGAAATAGTGGCTATATCATCAGCTTTAGGTGAGAGTTTTGATGAACCTGAAGTTGTGAAGAAATTTTTAAATAGTCTTCCCAAGAAGAAATACATAACCGTACTCACAACATTAGAAGCAGGTGTTAGATCTCAAGAAAACAAGCTTTGAAGACATTGTAGGAAAACTTAAAGCTTATAAAGAAAGAATTAACATAGAAGATACAAGTCTCGACGATCAAGCAAAGCTCATGTTCACTAATTTAGAATCAAACACACCTCATGAATTAAAAGATTATGGACAAGGAAGGGGAAGAGGTCGTCTCCCTAGAAGAAGAAAAGGACGTGGGAGAACAACAAACCAAAGTGGACGTGACAAATCCAGGATCATATGCTACAAATGCAACAAGAACTTCAAATGCACAAACACCTTACGAAAGATTTAAGGGGAAAAAGTCGAGTATAGAACATCTTCGAGTTTTTTGGATGTGTTGGATATGCTAAAATCGAAGCACACAATCTCAAAAACTCGATGATAGATCAATGTTATGAGTAGAGATGTAGTTTTCGATGAAAGAAGTGGATGGAATTGGGATAAAACTACTAAAAATATATCTACTCACACATACACTTTTACGATTGAGAAAGTATGAGGGGAAAGAAATTATATTCAAGAAAATTTTATCAACAAAAATGAAGAAGAAGCTGAGATTAAAGAAGATAACGAAGAAAATCACATTAATGAAAATGAAGAAGTCATAGCACAAGATCAAGAGGACTTGGCGCAAGATCTCGAAGATCTTAATGAAGAAAACGTGATCGAATCTCCTAGAAGATCAACTCGGCAAAGCGTAAGGCCAGCTTATCTTGATGACTATGTTCTTATGACCGAAAAAGAAAGTGAAGAGCTTTTGATGTTATGTAATAATGAACCACATGATTGGAATGAGGCGAAAGGAATAAAGGCATGGTGAGTAGCATGTGAAAGTGAGATCGAATCAATAATCAAAAATAAGACTTGGCATCTAACCGAACTACCATTAGGAGCTAAAGCAATTGAACTAAAGTGGGGTTTCAAGGTCAAATGCAACGCTGATGGAAGCATAAGCAATTACAAAACAAAGCTGGTTACAAAAGGATATGCTCAAGAATATGGTATTGATTTTGATGAAGTGTTTGCACTAGTAGCAAGAATATAAACAATTCGACTCATCATCTAAATGTAAAAACTGCCTTTTTACATGGTGAAATAAAAGAAGATGTCTATGTGAAGCAACCCAATGGTTTTGTCGAAAAAGGGAAAGAAGATAAAGTCTATAAGCTAGATAAAGCACTTTATGGATTAAAACAAGCTACGAGAGCATGGAATAATAAGCTTAACAATATTTTGAAGGAATTAAAATTTGTTAAGTGTACAAAAGAGGCATCTTTGTATCGAAAACAAGAGAAGGAGAAGTTTCTCTTAGTTGTTGTTTATGTGAATGATTTGTTAGTTACGTGATCAACGGTCGAACTAGTACTTGAGTTTAAGAAAAGAATGTCAACAAAATTCAACATCAGTGTTTTAGGAAAGCTAACATACTATCTAGGTATTGAAGTGAATCAACATAAGAATGGCATAACGCTCAAACAAGAAAGATATGCATTAAAGATCTTAGAAGAATCAACCATGAAAGAGTGTAATGCATCAAAAACACCTATCGATATTAGCATAAAATTATCTAAAGCAAAAGAAGAAGAAGACGTTGATGAGCTAAGATATAGAAGAAACATCGGTTGCTTGAGGTATCTCTTACATACAAGAACGGATATCTCTAATTGTGTTGGAGTTATAAGCAGGTACATGCAAGAACCAAAACAATCACATGAAGCAGCACGTAAACAAGTTCTTTGATATCTAAGAGGAACATCTTCATATGGTCTTTCATGTCAGAGGAAGTGAAAGGATGAACTTATAGAGTACAACGATAGCAGCCACAATGAAGATCCAGATGATGGCAAAAGTACAATATGTCATATATTTTACCTTAATGAATGTCCTGTAACCTGGTGCTCACAAAAGCAAGAGACGGTTGCATTATCATCATGCGAAGCCGAGTTTATGGCCGCAACAGAAGCAGCAAAACAAGCTATTTGACTTCAAGAACTATTGGACGAAATTGTTGAAGAGTTTAGAGGGAAAGTAACGATCAAGATCGATGATAAATATGTTATTGCTTTAACAAAGAATCTGATATTTCATGGAAGGAGCAAGCACATACATAAGAGATATCATTTTATCAGAGAGTGCATCGATAATGGGCAAGTAAACGTCGAGCATGTACCAGGTAGTGAGCAGAAGGCAAATATTTTGACTAAGGCAGTTGGAAAGATAAAATTCAACGAAATGAGAGAGTCGATTGGTGTTCAAGAAATCAAAGAAGATAAGTTCAAACTTAAGGGGGAAAATTGTTGGGATAAGCTTGAAAAAAGATAAGGAAACTTGAAGAACAAAATATGTTTCTATTCTAAGAAACTGGTAAGATATGGTCCTATCTTTTAGGAGTTATCTAAAAGATAATTAGGAAGTGTTTTCTTAATAGGTTTAGGAAGTTGTCTAGGCTTTATATATATATATAACATCCATCATAGAGAATAGAAACAAGAGAGTTGTGTGAGAATAGGATTTTACGAGAAGGAGATTAAATTTTTGAGTTATTTATTTTTTTAATCTAATAAATGATATTATTTATTCTCTTAATCTATAAGTGCATATTTCAGATTTAACTGATTGAATAGTGCTAATAGAAAACTTAATCAGACTGATCACATGATACAACCTAACTAGATTTCTATGGTGTGTGTATGAAACTGTAGTATTGTAGAAACCTATGTTGAAATTTTTGTGTCGTGTAGTGAAACTCTTGAGCTTTGGAAGCGAAAAATTGGCAAGATTTACATTGGGATTGACATATAATAAGAGTGGGCCATGGGATCTTGAAGATGAGCCCTCACATAATGGGACCCAATTTCCTTTGCCTTTGCGCATGCGTAACTCTCAGGAAGCTCCTTTTACTTATTTTTCAACATCAAGTCGTCTATTCTCAACTATCATCCCACTCATGATGGTTCTCAAGAATAGACCAACCAAATAACAATGTAAAAATAGAATGAGTAACTAGCCAACTAGGCATATATGGCAGAACAATAGATGTCTTTATTCATCACCATTCAACAATTTTTTTAAAAAAATACAAGTGCGAGGTGTGTTTGAGTGAGTGTAGAAGTTTATTTTGTGCACAACTAATTCATTTCATATTAATCGATTACATGATAAGAAGCATATTTGGCCAAACCAAATTGCAATTCTTTGGCTCTAATAAAAGTAGAGCGAATAAAACAAGAGTTCAAAAGAAATTAAAACTCTTTCATTCTTGATAAGGTGTTAGACAAAAAATCCAATGAATCCTGCAACCTTGGTAAAACCGAATAAAACATTGGCCTAGAGCTCACATATTTTATAATTCTTTTCTCATATTTTATAAGCTCCTAAAATTTAAAATTTTGTATATATTAATATGTTTTTTTTTTAAATTATGGCCCAAAAACATGTATAGATGAAATATTAGTTACAATATTTTTAATTTTTTTTTAAATCCCGCAAAATTTCAGGGTAAATATATGAGTTAAAATTTGTAGAAAAAAAAATAATTTCTTTGTGTATAGTAAAATTTAAAATTCCAGACTTCATCCAATTGATAATGTTACCCCAACTACAGCTAGGGGTGTCCATTTCGGATAACGGGTCGGGTAATAGCGTGTAGGAGACGGGTATAGGTAGTTCGGGTATGGAAAATCAATACCCAAAGCATACCCGTAAAAGTAAAGGTCGGGCGGATACGGTTCGGGTAAGGATCGGGTAGTTAAAATCAATACCCGTTTAATACCCCCTCGTAATATGTTATATATAATTGAGTAATATGTGTATTAAAATTTGAAATTAGTATAATGTTTGATTATAATATTCTATCTTTGTAAAAAAGATTTATAAAATTGAATAAATAGTAATAAAGTTCGAAAATATGGTAGAAAATAACCGATTATGTAAGTTTTTTAACGTTATTAGATCATATATTTTTTATAACACAAAAGTTTATATTATTTAGGAGATTATTATCACTATTGTTAAGGTTTTGAAATAATTTTATTCATTTAATTTGGATACCCAAATAATTATCCTTATCCATAATTTTTTTTATCCAAACGGGTAATTATCATTACCCGTACCCGATCTTTACCCGTAATACCTGTCGGGTATATGACAGGTCGGATAACCCGACCCAAAATGGACATATCTAACTACAGCAACGTCACAATCTAAATGAATATATGTTTGTTGATAAAAAAAGAATATATGTCCACATAAAAATAAAACTATATCAAATATTAACCCCTTCATTATGACATTATCCGTATTTTATTGATTTAAATTTTAAAGCAATCTATATTTGTAGGATTAGGTTAAGAAACATACAACTCTTTCTTATAAACTTTAGCAAATAACTCAAAACTAAATTAAAACTCTCCAAATCACATAAGTTATGTCACAAACATCTTCTTATATAGAACCAATTTTTTATTCTTTATTAAGTTTCATACGACGATATAACTCCTAGATATAATATTAGATATCTCTTAAAATATATTAGATAATCTCTTATATCTTATTTAAACTTAAATAGAAAAACTAGATATCATCAAATTTTCCTCAAGCTTAAGTTATCATATTTAAAATATATGGACAAAGAATAAGATATATGTCTATACATCCTTGTTACGAAAAATATATAGACAAAGACTAACGGAATTAATAAGATATATCATGTCTCAAAATATTAAAGACTAACGGAATTAATAAGATATATCATGTCTCAAAATATTAGAAACTACTACAAATCCAAGATTATATTAAACTATTACGGGAACAAAAAAACAAAATGTTACACATGTCTCTCGTTCATTCATATTTTAGGTGCAACCTCCTCGCCTCCATTAGCAACAAAGGTTATACAGAAATATATTAAATAAATAAAAAAACGAGACGAGAATGTGATAACGATTTTATAAAACTGATATAACCAATCAGATATCTCTAGGATAGTTATAATAACCATAACCATGTCCATGGTTCTTCTCTTCTTCACGTTGCTGCTGCGTCTGTTGGGAAGTACTTAACGAGGAAGAAGAAGATGATGAAGATGATGTTGAGAAAGGCTGATTGAAGAGACTTGACGTGTAATACGACATATCAACGTCATTGTTACTCGTAAGTAACTGAGCGTATTGTAATATGTCTTGATTATAATTCGATGGCCATGACGAACTAGAAGTAGAAGATGGACCGACTTGAGGAAGAGGTGATGAGTTCGTATTTAGTTCATTACCGGACTGAGATGTGACATAGCTTGTGGTTGTAGGGCCTTGGACACGTTCAGGGAAGTTAAGTTTAGCTTTTGTGCCTTTGAATTTGAGGGCTGCTCGATCATAGGCTAAAGCAGCTTCCTCTGCTGTCTCGAAAGTACCGAGCCAGACACGAGCTGCTTTCTTAGGATCACGGATCTCAGCTGCCCATTTGCCCCATGGTCGCTGCCTCACGCCTCTATAGTGTCTTCTTCTTGGTTGCTCTTGAACAAAACATGTCACAAAAGATAAAAACTTATTATTTCATGTGCTGTTGTTCTAGATGCATGATAAGATAGTACGTGTGATATTTCGATTATTATCTAATATTTGAAAGAAATAAAATTTTGGAAAATTTAATGAAAGATCATGCATAAGATACTATATATAGGATGCATTCATACATTATGGGATATAATTTAAAATAGTTCTCTCATAAAATTTCATTTTTTTTGTCACTATTTGGACCACAACAGGCCGGCCCAATAGCCAGTTCCTGCATAATAGGAGGCAATTTCTACACTATCGTAGGCACGGAAACTCGATCTCGGGTGGAGTGGTGCTACCTGCCTCATGTGCACTTATGAATGCCACTAAACTAAGACCACTTCCCCTCTCATAAAACTTCATTTAAAAACTTATAGTTAGTGTAATTTAATTTGCTTTAACCTGAAATTTTATTTAAGTATATAGTTATCAGGTTATTTTTGCTTAATGAGTAGGGAAAAATGAAGTGAACCCAAATCAAAGCTTAAAGCATCCGATTTTTTTTTTTTTTTTTAAACCATCCAAATCTCTATCTACAGAACAAATACTTTCTCAGTTATAATCCGCAAATATAAACTCACAAAGAAAACCAATATAATTGAGAAAATTAAGGCTGATTGGTTGTACCATAAATTCTGATTGTGTTTTTGTGCAAACAAGATGACAATTAAAAAGATAATTTAGCATTCATGTAAAAATGTATAAGTCTATAAACTAAGACTTCATTATTGATAACAGTTTTTAACGCAACTAAAACACAAGTTAATCATGTTGAAATACATCAAAAATATAGACATGAACTAAGGAACGTGCGTGGTCAAAATCAATCATATATAGTTAGGTAAGAAGCCATATGTAGGCTATATGTTGGACAAGTTAATTTAAAACATGGTTAAATTTTTAATATATTATCCAAAACTTGTAATTTATATTTCAACAAATAAAAAGAAGAAACAAAGCTATTTGCAATTTGGGAAAAAAGGTATAGACACGTAGTAATTAACATGATCGGTGTTTGAATTCAAAGACAGAAGGAAAAGTTCTGTACGTAAAGTAAACTAAAACATGACATATGCAATGAACTTGAACCTAACCTATACAAATTAAACTCCCTTTTTTCTCCCTACATCTATCAATTATTAAGTAAGAAAATCCAAAGGGTCTAGCTAGCTATTAATAGCAAGTCTTTAGTTAATTAACTTATTATTAAATCAATTAGATATTGAATTAGTTTACCTTGGTCTTGTTGAATTTGATCATCCGGTTTATCAAGCTCTTGTTTGACCGGTTGGTCTGGCCTTTCGGCTGTCGGATTCTCTATGAAACGGCTGAGAGAAGAGATCATGGCGGTGACATCAGACTCGTTCCAAGATGAATTCTCAGCCGCCGATGTTTGCGGTGGAACCGGTCCCTTTCCATATCTCCGATCCACTTTTACAACAAACTATGTAATCACACACACACACTTATACACGTGGCACGGACAAAACTAAGTTTGAACTCAAAGCTGGTTTTGAAGAGTATAAGCTTTGATTTTGTGATGAACAATTTTGGGAGGAAATAAGGGTTTTCTTTGCTCTAGAGTATTGATATTTTGAGGAAAGAAGAGGTGAAGAAGGGTTTTATAAAGAAGATAATTATAGAGATTGACACTTTTTCAAAGTGTAATTTAAGACATGTGCATTTTTATAATATATAGGCACTTTTACTACTTTTTCTCTCTTTAGCATTTACGCAGACGGTAAAAACTAGGTCTCTCTATTTTGGGTAGGGTAAATCAACCTAACATATATCCAATTCATTATTTACTGGTAAAAGTTGGATATGGATACTAATAATTACTGTTCGAGTCAAGAATTTTTTTAAACAGTTATAAATCAGGTAAGGATAAGATAAGAGTAATTATTTGAATACTTAAGCTACTCATTTTAATACTTAAAAATTAATATTATGCTATAAAATTAATAATGTTATTAGTATTTTTTATATAAGTTTAAATATTTTATGATTTTAGAAATTAAAAAATAGTAGAATTAAAATGTTATAATTTGTGTCCTAATTATGTTTATTGTAACAATTTTTTAAAAATTATCAAAAAAAATTATAAGAAATAATAAATATAATAAATAATATTTGTTATAAATTATAAATTTTATATATTCATATAAATTAAATTATCCATATATTTTTATGTATTACAAGTTTGAGTATCTATGGATATCAATATTTACTATACAATCCGATTTCTATCTGATTTTTATCTGCGATGTTTTGATGTTTTATACGTATATTTTGGGTACTAATTTTCCATACCCAAAACTTGTATTCGTACATATACCCACTATTACCCTACCCCACATATCCCTAATAAAAACTTCATATTTCTCTAATTTTGAGTAGTAAAATGCCTTTAAGAATAAATATGAACTCGGCAAATAAACCCTTGTCTATAAGGAGTAGGATTTACACGAAAAGAAGAGATTATTTAAATAATATATTAATAATAATTAAAATCTAAGAATGGTGCGGTGTAGGACCGTTCATTGAGTTCAGTTAATTCTCCATTTTTTCTTTTCCAAGTCTTTTTCTTCGCATGTTTGTGCAGCAGTGTTATGCACAAATTTGGAATGAGTGCAACAAATATTGTGATATTTATTTTTTATACTATATATATATTGTGTCTGTATTAACAAGTTTGTTTCTATTTTGATTGTTATGCTTTTGATCCACACTAGATCTCAAATCTAACTGGGTACTCACATACTAGATATTTGTTTAAAATTTTAAATTGGTCACCAATCTTATTTCTCATACAAATTAAATACCTAAAAACCATTGTATAAAAAATTCATTCACATAATTAAGTTTAACTTAAAAATAAGGAAAACTATAAAAAGTATTATTTTTGAATTTTATTTTAAAATACCACATTCTTAGTCGTTCAAAAGTTATCACAAAGATGTCACAAATTTAAATATCTTTAAAATTTTTAAATTAGAACTTAATAGTGGCTAATTGGTTGCAAATTGGTTGCTAAATAGTGGCTAAATAGTGGCTAAATAGTGGCAAATTGAAACACATGTTTTCTACATGCGGAGTATGTGTAACTAATATTTGACAACTATTTTTTCAGTCCCAAATCAGTTGCAAAATAGTCACAAAACAGTGTCAAATTTGTCTATACGAAGACAACCATGTTATTTTCATTTACACCTCCAAACTACTAAGAATCTCTTCTCTAAAAAACAAAAGATGGCTAATAATTACAATATTTGGAGTTTTAGAGAGTGGATGTATAATCGGATTGATGAAGCTACCAGAAATATAACTGCTCAATTCGCTGATGGGGTGGAGGAGTTCATGTCCGTTGCAAGTAATCAACCGATAGCGCAGAGTAGTGGTGGTAAATTTTATTGTCCTTGTATTAGTTGTAAGAATACTAAATTTCTCATTGGATGTAAAATTTGGACTCATTTATATTGTAGAAGGTTTATGCCAAATTATTATGTTTGGTATAATCATGGAGAAAAGTTAAATGTGGATTTAGGTAATAGAAATCATGCTAGTGGTAGTCATCTAGAAGAAGCTAATTATCAAAATGATGATAATAGATATGTTAATATGGCGAATGATGATGATAGATATGTTGACATGGTGAATGATGCATTCCAAGGTACCACAACTTATGATAACTATGTTGATGGGGGTTATAAAAAATGTTGAGGAACTTAACAAAGAAGCAACAAGTTTTTACAAAATGTTAGAAGCTGCTAAAAATCCACTTTATGATGGTTGCAATAAAGGTCAATCACAATTGTCTTTAGCTGCTCGGTTTATGAATATTAAGGCAGATTATAATATTCCTAAGAAGTGCATGGACTCGTGGGCAAAACTATTTTCAGAGTATCTGCCAGATGGAAATCAGTCAACTAATTCATACTACGAGACCGAGAAATTAATGCGTAATTTAGGTCTCCCATTTTACACAATTGATGTGTGCTTAGAAAATTGCATGATCTTCTGGAAAGAAGATGAAAAATTGGATAAGTATAAATTTTGCAATGCACGAAGATGGAAGACTAGCGAGGGACGAACAAAGATACTGTATAGTCGTATGTGGTATCTTCCTATAGCTAATTGATTGAAGAGGTTGTATCAAAGCTAGAAAACTACAGCAGCAATGAGATGGCACGATGAGCATGATTCATAAGAGGGGGGAAATGTGTCATCCATCTGATGCAGTCGAGTGGATCCAATAAATGTGTATCTTGGATTATTTACAGATGGATTCAATCCTTTTGGTATGTCTCATAATCATTCATTATGGCATGTGATTGTGACTCCATATAACTTGCCTCCAGGTACATGTATGAAGAAAGAGTACTTGTTTCTTACAGTATTAAATTCTGGACCAAAACATCCACGAGCAAGTCTCGATGTGTTTCTTCAACCACTTATTGATGAGTTAAAAGAATTATGCTCCACATGAGTTGAGGCGTATGATGTATCTTTGAGTTAAAATTTTAATTTAAAAGCGGTCCTCATGTGGACGATTAACGACTTTCCAGCATACGGCATGTTATCAGGATGGACAACACATGGACGACTGGCGTGTCCGATTCGTATGGATGAAACTAAGTCGTTTTAATTACCAATTGGTAGAAAGACTAGTTGGTTTGACTGTCAACAAAGATTTCTTCCTCATGGGCATGCACCGAGAAGAAATACAAAAAACTTTTAAAGGGAAAACAAGCGTTGGATGATTATCCACCTGAAGATTTATCCAATGCAAAAGTTTTATATGAGCGTATTAGGGAAGCTGAGCCAAAAAAACATTTTTCAGTGGGGGAAACGACCATGAAGTCAAATCGGATGGCTACAGTGACTGGCACAATTGGCACAAGGAGAGCATATTTTGGGAGCAACCATATTGGGTGGACCTCACTCTACGACATAATCTTGATGTAATACATATAGAGAAGAACTTTTTTGATAACATCATGTTCACCATTATGAACGTCAAAGATAAATCGAAAGATACGGTGAAGTCAAGATTGGAAGTAGCAAATTTTTGTTCAAGGAAAGAGATGCATATTGATGATAAAGGTCGAGCCCCATTTCCTATTTACATATTGACTCAAATAGCCATATAACGTCTACTTAAATGTGTCAAACATGACGTCAAATTCCCCGATGTGTATTCATCTAATTTATCTACTTGTGCGGATATTTAGGGTAAGAAGTTTACCGTCGTGAAATGCCATGACCATCACGTTTTTATGGAACGCTTACTTCCATTCATTCTCGCATATCTCTTGCCTAAAAATATCCATCTTGCATTGTCAGGTAAAGATTTGTAAATTATAAATATAATATACTCTAATTAACATTATGAAATTTAGGAATCGATGGGTTCTTTCGCGATTTATGTTCTAGAACTTTGAAAGAAGATCGTGTTAAAATTCGGAAGGATAACATTGTATTGATTATATGCAATTTGGAGAAGATTTTCCCACTTTTTTTCTTTTACGTCATGGAACACCTTCCTATACATCTCCTGTACGAAACATAGTTAGGTGGTCATGTGCAGTACATGTGGATGTATCCCTTTGAAAAGGTTTTTAAACACTTGAAAAGCAAAGCAAAGAATAAGAGATATGTAGCAGGCTCAATTGTACAATCTTACATTAATGATGAGATCTCTTACTTCTCAGAACACTATTTTGCCGCCCATATTCATACAAAGACAAGGAATAAATATATGATGAAAGTAATACATTTATTAATTTATAGTACTAATTAGTTTATTTTCATTAATTACGAATGCAGGTCGACAAGATTTTACGAAGGTGAGGTACCTGAATACCCAGTTGCCGGAGTACCAGATATATTTACTCATGTAGGTCGTTCAAGTGGGGAAATATGGAAATATGGTTAAATGAAAAAGATTACAAGTGTGCTCATGCTTATGTGCTACGAAATTGTGAATTTTTTCGTCCACTCGAAATGTATATATTCTTGTATACTTGCATATTTTGTATAGAACATATATATCTTGTTAAACGATTTATTGTATGTGTGTCATACAGTTTGTGTGATGATCATATTCGATATGCATATCCAGAACTCTCATACGATGAAGTTTATAACATAAGAGAGTCACAATTCCCTTCATGGATTAAAGAATATGTAGGTTTGACCAAATCACACACACACACACACACACACATATATATATATATATGCATAATGATATAGTTTATTAATTTAAATTATATAATATTTGCAGGTTTTATCAAAGAACACTAGTGAGAATGAAGCATTTCATATATGGGTTCAAAATTTAGTCGTCAGACCACATACAAAGGCGACAACGTGACCCATATATTTTACAAGAGGGTATTTGTTTCATACACAATCTCATGAGTTAAGGAGGAAAAACATGTAATACGGAGTATGCGTAAGAGGCGTAAATTATTCAGATCCAAAAATGAAGAAGATTTTCGTGGGATTTTAACATATTGAGTCCGATACAGACGAAGAACACTATTTGGTAACGGATTTTGGATTATGATTTTTGATTATGATTTAGAAAGTATTGAATTGTGGTAGTTAGTATTAGAATTGTGATTTTGGATTATGATGTTGAAAATATTGAATTGTGCTAGTTGTATGAGAATTGTGATTTTGAATTATGCTTTTGGATTATGATTTAGAAAATATTGAATTGTGCTAGTTAGAATGTATAGAATTTTGTTAGTTAGTATGAGAATTGGTAATCGGTAATTGATTTTTGGTTGTAGGTTTTACCGTGACAAGGGAGTTTTGACTCGAAAGATATCAAAAATCTTGAAAAGAAAGTTTGACGGTCCACAGTTGGACCGTTGTTGATCGAGATGTTAAAGATCGATATTTCATCGATTTCTTGGTATATATGTATTTTGATATTTCTAACGTTATTTGATTGGTTCTAATTGATTTTGTTATTGTTTTGTAGAATGAGTTTAATTGGGATCCAATTTTGACATTACAAGTTCGACATGAATTCGAAGTGGTATGTCAACGACGTCTAAAAGAAATGGTCAGCAAAGCAAGGTCGGAGAGGCATGAACGACGACCTCCATGGATTTTAAAAGGTCTATGGACGATAATGTGCGCATATTTGGAAATAGATGATGCAAAAGAGAGGAGTAGTATTGCATCAAACGCTCGATTGTCAGACCTTGACAGACTTGGAAGCCGCATTCATGTGGCGGGTCAAAAATCCTACATGCATATTCAACAAGAGATGGTAAATTAAATTTTTTAAAAACTTTAACGAATAGTGAATAATAAATTTTTACTTATTAGGAACTTGAGCTGGGAATACCGGTGATGATTGGATTAGTCATCATGAAGACACATATGCGAGATGACGGTACATATGTGGATTTGAAGTCAAAAAAATATGTGAAGCATAACACAGGAATTTGGATGCAATGCTAATTGAAATTCAAGAGGAGGATTCTGATGGAACTTCTCAACATCAAACACCTACATCGGAACAACTCAACGAGTTATTCATTCATGTATTAAATTTTATATTATATCTAACTCATCATTTGTTGTTTGTCTTTCTTCTTTAATTTAATGTTTTACACTGTTATTTGCCATAGTTTACTCAAACCGATGAGAGAGGAAACGTGTATGGAATTGGTAGTCTAACGCAAATTTACGGTAAATGAGGATGCAAGAGGTGTAGTGATACGAGTTCAAGTGCATCATATGTATGATTGCAAGAACAGTTATTGGCGGCTAAACAACTGAATGAAGAGCAATCAGCTGAGAATGCTCGACGTGATGAGATGTTCCGAGCCGAATTGGCTCGTCGTGATGCTGAGCTGCTCAGCGTGATGGAAAGATTAGCGACTTGGAAATGGTTGTGGGCTTTTTGAAGGCGCAAAATCCAATCCTTGCTGAGTATTTTCAAAGAAACCGGAGTTCGACATATGATCCGTCAATTTAGTTTTGTCATTAGTATTATAAAACAATGTGTATGACTTTTAGTTTCTTAATAAACTTTTATTAGTATTTTTAAAAATTTAGTTTCATATAAATTTTAAATTTAATTTCAATTATTTAATTCGGAATATACATAAATGAAAATATAGTAACAAGGAGTTACAAATAAATTAGTGACTATTTTGCTATCATAACCTAAATCAGATGCAAATCCGTTGCTAAATTTTAGAGATTGTTTTGAGAATGCGGATAAAAAGCAGTCGCTTATTAATTGGAAAATAATTAGCAACTATTTTGTGACTACGGAGAAAGTGTAGTCGCTAAACATTAGCAAATATTTTGTGATTATTTTAAAACAATCTCAAATCAGTTACAAACAATCAATATCAAAGTAGTGGCAAAAGTTAGCAATTTATTTGCAACTACATTTTTTTATGAAAGCAACGGCTAATCAATCGCTAAAATGAACTAACAGTGTAGTCGCAAAACGGTTGCAAATTATCGACTGATTTGCGACCATCTCTTTTAGCGACTAATTGACGTAGTCGCAAATCAGTCTCTAATTTTGATTTAGCAACTGTTTTGTGACTATGGGTGTAGTGGAAAACTACATGTTTTCTTGTAGTAGAGAATTTTCTACGAGTTTGCATTCTCAATATAACTAAAAATAATTATAGAACGTTAGAATGTGTCCAACTTCTTCTGATTTATGATATCGAAGACTATTAATCTATTTAATGGAAAAAATTTTCATTAGATAATTTGTTATTTCTGTAAATAAAATAGATGAAAATGTTGTCTATGAGAAGAAATTTGTTTAGAAAAAGATAATTTGTTTACTGCGTCCCATTTAGATGACTTTTTGTCTGTATAAATAATTTAGATGAAAATATTGTCTATGAAATTTGACTATTTTTTTATGATAGACATGCTAAAAAATGCTATCTCTTAGAAAAAAGTTAGATGATGCAATGTTTTAACTTTTGGGAAACAGGTTATGTTCTAAAAAACAATTTCATCATGTTGTTGCAAATACTATTTTTAATTGAATATATGTATATTTACGTTATATAAATGTAACTTTAAAATAAATTTTCTTATTATTATTTAGATAGTTAAAAAGCATATTCATGTATGAGTGATATTCCTCGGTTTTAACATTTAACAGTGGGCATCCATGTCTGATATTTTGGATTATCCGAACATTTTCCTTGCAATTTTGACATTTTTTCAGGTTTTGAGGTGTTCGGGTCGTTTTAGAGCTAAATGATGGTTTTTTGCACAAAAAGGGTAAGATTTGGCTAAGTAGATAATGAGGAGGTTGATCCAACATTGGATTGATCATTTCAGAAGAATGAAGCAACGAACAAGCTAGATGGATCGGTCCAAATATCGAGAAGAAAACAGGATCATTCAGACTGATCGGTCTACACTTAGAACGATCGATCTATATGCATTCGGAGAGATCAACAGATCGGTCTATCCTCGACCGATCGGTCTACACACCTGCGAAACTTGAAGATTTTCCATTTATCTGCACATGTGTCCTCAAGGCTATATACTTTTTCCTTATTTAATATATTCTTTTAGACTATAAAAGCCTTGTATCTTAGTTTTATTTCTTTTACGCTTTTACAATTCTAGTTTTACATAAGGAGACAAATCTGAACCACTGTATTTGGAGAAGTTTCTGAACCCTCGTTTATACCAATATCCGTTTTTATATATTTATTTTTGATTATGTCTTCTTTATCAATTATGCTTTTTGATTGCTTTGCAATGTCTGAGTAGTTAATTAGTTAGGTTTAGGGTTTTCCAGGGAAACTGGGTTTGATTGTTAGGGTTAACATAAAAGGATTGAATTTGTTAGGTTCTTAGTCTAGACTTGTTCTTAATGCATGAATTATAGTAGTTAACTAGTTTATTGATATTAAGTTGATAAACACAAAGAGATTTGGTTTAGAAATTTGATATAGTCTAGATGAATAAATGTCTTTTTTTTTTGAGTATTGTCTTAGATGTTTATGAATTTATTGATTATGTACTTTAATACATGGTTGAATTATCCAAATACGGCGGGAGTTGTCGTTAGTAATTCGAACATAGGGATTAATAATGGGGGAATTAATAAAATAGACTAAAAATAATTTAGTAATTAAAATAATAGTCCAAATCTTTTTTAATTAAAAATATAGTCTATTTTATAGGAAAATGACTAAAAAACCACTTTAAATCATTCATCATATTTTGTTGTTTTTTTTATCATGTTGGTTAAAAAATTTAGGAAATGTGAAAAGGAGAATAAAAAAAAATAATAAACCAAAAATCGTGTGATCTAACCCTAGTCTTCCTCTACCTCTCTCTTTCTCA
>OVBE01004806.1:0-23038 GCA_900406425.1 Iberis pinnata | reverse complement strand
CATTTTTGTCATCATTTTGTTGATCTTCAACCGCCTCATTCGTGTGATCAACCGTCTTATTCGCATCTTCAACCTCTTCTACTGCATCTTCAACCTCTGGAGCTTCTTTCACATGAGAAGCTTTTTCTTTCACACGTTTGGTTTTCTTCTTCCTAGTCAATTTTGTCTTTGGAGGCATTTTCACTTTCTACAAAAGAAAGACAATTACAAACCTAATCGAGAGAAATCATATCCGAAAAACACAACCAATGTAATTGTCTCGACTTTGTCAGTTTGCGTTCAAACCCTAAATCGAAAAATTAAAGGTTTTTACCTCGAAATGATGTGATTTTTTCTTCTTGTTTCACGAGTTCTCCTAGTTTCACAAGAGAGAGAAAGAGATGAAGAACAACTGAAATCGATGATTTTATTTGTAAAATTTCGAATTCAAAAGTTAGAAATGCTTAATTGATTTGCGGTTGTGTGTTTTTAGCGTTTGAATCAGGTTTTGAAAAAAAACCATTTAAGATCCGACGGATCTAATTGTTGGGTGGGCATTTCGCAGATTTTTTTTAAATAACTCCAATAAGATTGTTTTTTAGTCTTTTATTTAGATTTTAATTTAAAAATAATTGTAAAAGAAATTACAGTTAAAATGAAAATATATTCGATTTTTGTTTGTGATGCAAAGACAATACAGACGATGTCCCAAGATGTTCACATGTTTTTTTGTAGGTGGACGGTTATTGATTCACCAAATTTACACATATTTGACATAANAGGGGGGGGGGGGGGGAAAGAAGGGAAATCAGCATAAAATCATAATTATTGAAATCTATAGGGATTATAAAATTGAACGGTAGTACAACATCATTGGTGGTGGCTACTTGCTAGCACCACTTTAATAATATGAAAACATCCCACAATACAATAAAGTAAAGCATCTTATTCTTAATAATGGGATTCTCAAAATCTGCTTCAAATTAAAATAACCAATCTGTATAGTTGGCATGAGATATAGGACATAAGGTTCCATTAAAGGAGGAGTTCAACACGCTTTACACGCAAATTTAATAAATATAATTTGTAGTTTTTCTTTTTCAATTTAAATGATGTTTTACTAAGAAGTTTTTTTTTATATATAAAATGATGTTATACAAATCTTTTATTTTAAATTATGTAATGTTATGAAGTTTTCATACAAAAATTTTAAGTAAAATTATATATTTATTTCATGTTATCTTTTCGTTGGTTAAATTTACTTTTGCTAATGATAATTTTTTTAATCAAACTAAAGGGTTTTCGAAAATATTGTTTAACAAAAAAAAAGATAACTTTATAAAATAAATTAAATAAAGTTTATCAAGACTGTGAATTTAGTCTGACCACGATTATTCGCTTTTTTATAATTATTATGTGGAAGTTTTAATGTTAAAAAATCTATTCACTCAATATATTTTGTGATACGTGAACAAATTTTTTTTTCTTTTTCTGATGACCCTAGTATCTGGAACCCTGTCGCCAAAGATTGTTAGAAGGACCGTCGAAATTCACCACATGCTAATTGACGGTGGCCGAGATTCGAACCTAGATGACGAAACTCAAAGCTGTGAGCCATTTACCACCAGAAATCTTTTAAAATTAAATAACATAAAATATTTAAAACTTTTGAAAAATTCCATAGATCATTTGTGAAGTGGATAAGTGTAAAGTATTATCTTTTTTATTTTCTCATATATTTACTTAGTATATGATACATATATATGTTTATAGTTCTGTATACTAACTTTATATTACTAAATTGATATCAATGAACGATGTTAAAAAATGGGTTTATTTTGCCTATCCATAAAATTAGTTAGGCCCATTAAACCACCATGATTTCGTTATCTCTAACTCATTGACCATAGAAATTACTCTTACGGTCTTAGCTCCAATAAAGAAAGATACTACTTGCCGAAAATTATTGGAACAGGTCAAAGTAAAAACCCAACAAAAGTTGAATAGAGATATCAAACCAGTAAACTTTTGGATTGTATAAACAATATACAAGAATCATATGACCCACAACACGACCAGAACCAAGACCAAGACCAGGACCAGCTTTAAATAAATCCAACCATCCGAAACCGTCTTTTTTTGTAGTTCTTATCCAAGTTCAGACATTAAATCACCAATTTTAACACTTTAGTCACTTGTATTGTTATGGAGTTGAGGAAGCATGGACACGTGTATAAGACTTATCCACACGTGTCGTTCTAACGTGTGGGGAAGATGGTGAGATGTCGCTAGCCTATTGGTAGTGTCCGACCATACAAAGATAACTATTATGTCCCTAACTCACCCAACATCAACTCCATGTGCTCCTCATTATTATGGTCTACTAATTAATTAGATTCGTTTAAATTTATAGGTTCGTATAGTTTTTACTTTATTTATCAAGTGGGTATACAGTTTTAGTACTGCTGTTAATGTTCGATTATTGGTTGACAAAAGAAAATGTTCGATTACATTTCATTTTGAAAATTTACTTAAGATTTTTTTTCTTTTTTGTCATCTGAAAATTTACTTAAGATAAGATAAGAACATCGATATACATAATTTTATCAGTTTTTCTAATATCAAATATCACATTATATTGGTCAGTTACTTCAAATTACAATATAACAAAATATCCACAAATATGTCATGTCAAATTCGATTTTTAATTTTAGTGAAAAAGTAGCACAAATAATTATTATTCTCACTTTAAAAAAAAATATATCATTTTAGCCATTAGTTTTTGTTTCTGAAAAAAATTTGTATTAAGTTTTTGAAAAGAATTTAATTTTTTTGACCAATAGAATAATTATTTTTATTGGTTAATTTAAAATATTTAATGTTATTTTTGTGGAAAACAAAAATTTATTAATATATGTAAAAATATAAAATGATGATCTTTAAAAAATAGAAAGGGTACTAAATTATGTGCTCCAATTGATTCAAACTCAATAATGTTTTATTGAGTCTAAGTGATGTATCACGTTTTCTCTGCTATTTACTTTTAAATAGTTTTTTTGGATTTTTATGTGAGCATTTATATTTTTTTCATAATCATTTACAATATCACTCTAATTCTATAGTCTCATAACTTGAACTAATTTTCATTAAAAGGTTTTGATGTACAAAGATTAAGTTGAATAAAATTTTATATTGTTTCTTAATATATATATAAAATTTTGAGTGCTACCCAAAATTGTTTGATTCTTTTTTTTAGCTAAAAATCATGCAAATGTTTTTTTTTTTTTTTGTGGCCAACAGGGAAAAACTCCTATTTTACTAAAGAATTACATTAAAATATTTCGTAAAACCGAAAAGTCTGCAAGATCATCATGAAAAATCGAATCAACAGGCTCCGAGATCAAATCAAAACTATGAAAACCTAAAGGTAAGGAAAAACTATGAGATGCTAAATCATCAGCTACTCTATTTGTCTCCCGAAAAACGTGAACAAACTTGACTATCCAGTCTCTAGTAAGAAAGCTTTGGCACAAGCGCACCAGGAAAGACAGGGGATGAGAATTACTCACACCTGTGTTTAGAAGACCAACAACACACTCCGAATCAATATGACAAATTACCTGTCTATAGCCTTTACCCCAAGCTAGTCATAAACCGTAATAGACACCCATAGCACTGCTAACGTCACTGAACAAGCACCAATATTTAGGGAAAATCCCCCGCACCATGAACCGAGATGATCCCAGATAAGACCTCCTGCACCTGCCAATCGTTGTTGACCTCTTACTGCCCCATCCATATTGATGGCGACCCATCCCACATCTGGTCTACTCCACATAATCTCCCTTTCCGTTCTCTGAACCCTCGGTGAATTATATGAAGCGATAGAGTGACTTTTTAAGGTCTCTTCCGCCAGGTTTCTAAGAAAAGAAACTTTGTCTCTGCATTTTCCTTTTTCCCCAAAAATATAACCACAACTCCATTTCCATGCCCACCAAAGACTTACCAAAAAAACAGAAGACCACGGATTCTGTTTCAGGTTAGTATACAGCCATTCATATATAGATTGTGTAAAGAACAAGGCTTGCTGTTGTCGCGGAACGAGCTTTATCCAGATGCCACGCATAGCAGGGCAATCTCGGAGAACATGTAACACTGATTCTTCTGCGCCTTTACACAACTCACATATATCAGTTGAGCATAGCTTCCTCCTTCTACGATCTTGATTGGTTAAGATAACTCGATGCATAACCTGCCACAGGAAAACTTTAACTCTTTCCTTAGATATCACACGCCATACAAGTTTAAATAACTCCCCAAAACCAACAGTTGGAGTCTCCTGGTGAGTGAGCAGTTGATACGCTGTCTTTACCGTGAAAGAACCATCCTGCGTAAGCGACCAAGATATCGTGTCCTTTGAGCCCTAAAAATTGTCCAAAACGAAGGCATTAAACTTCCGCATTACATCTTCAGGGAGTAGGGCATTTAAAACGTTCTGATTCCATCCTACTCCTCGTAACCAAAACGATCTCAGACATTGGTTCTCCATTAATGCCGGAATTATCCCAATCGCCAGCTTGGATAATGGGGTTTTTAGTAGCCATCTGTCGGACCACAGTCGGATTACTGTGCCGTCTCCGGGAACCCAACCAATACCCTGTAAGACAGCTACGTGAAACCCTGCTAAAACGCTTTTCCACAGAGCCGAAGAAACTCTTTTCGATCGTAGCCAGCTTCTATCTTGGAGGCTTGTGATCCCATATTTACTCTTTAAAACATTAATCCACATGTTATTATCCTCTTGTAGAATCCGCCAGCCAATCTTACTTAGTAAAGCAAGATTCATTTCTTTCATAGATCGTATACCAAGACCTCCCTTTTCTTTAGGTTGACAGATTTGATCCCATGATATTAGATGCATCTTTCGCTTCTCCAAAGAACTACCCCAAATGAAATTTCTAATAATCTTCTCCAACCCATTCAGAATACTCGCCGGCAAAAGAATGGCACTCATACTATAGGTTGGTAATGCTGAGATAACTGATCGTGATAAGGTAATTCTCCCTGCCATGCTTAAAGTCTTACTCCGCCAACCATATAACCGTGATGAAGCACGTTCTAAAATATATGAAAAGGTATCTTTATTGATCCTTTTATGTAGAATTGGAAGCCCCAAATATTTACCCAAATCATGAGTAATTGCGATACCACTTGCATTACTAATTGAATATGCTAAATCTCTGCTAATATTTGCCGAAAAGAATATCTTGGACTTCTCCAAGCTTACCTTTTTACCAGAAGCAGCACAAAAGGTGGATAATACTTTTCGAATGATCCTTATTTGTGTCAAAGAGGCTTCGGCAAACAGAATAAGGTCATCTGCAAAACATAAGTGAGATAGAGCCGGGCCTCCTCTAGAAAGTCCAATAGGCTTCCAATTACTATGAGCCACTTCTAAGTCAATAAGATGGCATAATCGTTCCATACAGAGAACAAACAGAAAAGGTGACAAGGGATCACCTTGCCTTAGACCTCTGGAGGGGATAAATTCAGTCATCTTCTCCCCATTCCATAGAACACACATCTTTGGGTTCATGACACAACTCATAATCCAGTGAATCCACTTTTCTGAGAAACCCGCAGCGTGTAAAGTATCTGATAAAAAATCCCAGCGAATTCTATCATAGGCTTTCTCAAGATCCAATTTCAGGAGCATACAACCCTTACATCCTTTTTTACGTCGCATAGAATGTACTACTTCCTGAACTACCACGATATTATCCAAACAAAGTCTTCTCGGTACAAAGCTTGACTGGGCTGGTCCAATTAGCTTAGAGATAACATTCTTAAGCCGGATAACCAGCATCTTCGTGATTGTCTTAAATAAGACATTGGATAGAC
Source organism: Iberis pinnata (assembly GCA_900406425.1). NCBI lineage: Eukaryota > Viridiplantae > Streptophyta > Magnoliopsida > Brassicales > Brassicaceae > Iberis > Iberis pinnata. Next base: position 17,158 of record OVBE01004806.1, on the reverse strand, counting down.
TTATTGGTCTAAATTGGGAGACTCTTTCCGGGGTTGCCACTTTCCCAATTAGTACCAATAGCACATCATTCAGTCCCGGAGGTAGTATGCCACTACAAAAGAAGTCTAAGACCAGCTTTGTCACCGATTAACCGACAATTTCCCAATTCTTTTGATAAAAAATTGGTTGGTAACCATCTGGTCCGGGAGCCTTGAAACCACCCATGCTACTCATCGCCTCTAACATATTCTCAGCGGTAAAATTCTTGTCCAAACATCGTTTATGATGTTCATTCAAACCAGCAAAACCGTTAGGTAGGCTCACCTCATTGTTGACCGACAGTTCGTCCACCCCATATAACTTCATGTAATACTCTGTGACATGCTCTTCTAGTGCATGAGGTTCCGTAATCCATTGCCATCTTCTGTTTTGAGAGACTCAATATGGTTTCTTCACCTTCGGATAATTGTCGACATATGGAAAAATTTCGAGTTATGGTCACCCATAGCCAGCCAAGTTTCACGTGATTTCTGAAACCATTTTAACTCCTCAATCTCTAATAAACAATTCAACTCTAGGCTTAGCCGCTGCTCCTCCTCAATTAGATCATACGAAAATCTCACTTCTAACTGACTATATACCACTTGTAGGTTCAATAACAGCTTCTCCTTTTTAACATGTATGTTCCCAAAGACTTCTTTATTCCATTTCTTTAATTTTTGGCTCTGAGTCTTTAGAGCCATTTGAGTAGGAATCGTATTACTCCAAGATGATTGCAAGACATATTTAATCCCTTCATGAGTTTGCCCCATAGCCTCAAAGCGAAACGTTCGACGAGAAGGGTCCATTTTCCGCTTCGGACATAAATGTAAATGTAAAGGAGAATGGTCAGATGATAAGAAAGGCAAATGAGAGACAGTTGCTTCAGGCCATTTTACCCGTGAACTCATACAAGCAAAAATCCGATCTAGTCTTTTAGCGATGAAGTGTTCACTTGTTCTCCCCCTTTTCCAAGTAAACATTCCACCCTTATAGCCCAAATACACTAATGACAAGTCATTAAACCACCTGTTAAATTCAAGAGAGTCCGGGGATAAACCTTCATTCCCACCAATTCTCTCTTCAATATTAGCAATTGTGTTGAAATCTCCCCCGATTAATATCAGTTCCAAGATATCAGTCAATTGTGCTTCCTACTCCCTCCACAAACCACTACGACGATTAACAGAGGGTGCAGCATAAACTGCCAACACACTTCTTCACTTTTGACAATTCATGCATGGATGAATTGGGAAGACGAGGCTACTATTTCTACCTCTCCAATAGAATACTTCCACAGTAACCATAATCCACCCCTTTGCCCCTCTGCATCAACTCGAAAATTATGGTCAAAACCCAAATTACGACAAATATCTGCTGCACGATTACCACCCGCATGCGTCTCAAAAACTGCTAAGATATCCACTTCGAACTTTTTCAACAAATATCGTATTGATCTACGAAAATTCGGCTTATTTGCCCCCCGAAAGTTCCACAAAATGCAATTAAATATCAGAATATTCATGAGAAACAGAATAACTGGGGCGTCCATTATGCTCCTATCACATGGTCGACTGAATTAATCGTACCTATACTCTCTTCAACTTTATTAGTCGAATTTTCTGTTTGGGGAATAAGATTTACCTCTCTTTCTTTCAATGGAATTCGAACTCCATATGTTCCTTCTTTCACTATAGAAGTCTGAGAGATAGGTACCTTGTTCTCCTCCAATTCAATTCGTTGACGCTTTCCCACTTGAGGTCCTTCTCGGTCTCCCTTAATTGGACCAAAAACTAATCCACGAACAGGCCTAACCGATTTTTTAAATTTCTGTCTCGTTTTTTTTATTAAGTCCATCTCGGCCATCGTTCAAAATATTTCCCATAGATCATTTCTTCTTCTCCCCCTCAGAAGGTAAAACAATAGTTCTATTCATTTTCTGACTCTGGAAAATCTTATTCCCAGAAACTTCTATATTCGAAACTGCAACTGTATTATGAGCTGTAATAATCTCACCAATCCTTTGTACTTCTCCTCCATTGACCGTACCACTAGAATATTGCATTAACCCCTTCGTAGAATTATTCCCAGTAGCCTCACACATCATCTTATCTTTAGTGTTATGTGTTGAAACACTAGGTTCATCTATCACCATACTTCGGGAAACATTTACTATATTCTTGCCATTATCAGATTTTTGAATTCCCACCAATTTTGGTTGCACTTGTATTTCTGGCATCAAATTCTTTACCCCTAACGGCTGAAGTTTATCAAAACCATTAGAAGTTCGAACAGTTGAAGAAGCTGACAAGTTAGTTTCCCCTAACTGTTGAAGTGTATCAAAGCCATTAGAGGTTCTTACTATGGCATTGGATTGTATCAAAGCTTTATTCTTCATCCCTCTAGTATCCGGCATCCTGCGTGAATTACCAGATTTCTTATTGCCTACCACCATTTGAAAGCCATCCTTATCCACCCCAGTAACTTGATGCAACAACGCCTCAGAAAATTGCATTGACCCCCCACTTGTATTATCTTTCCTTAACTCGCAATTCTGAATCATATGTCCATACATACCACAGCTCTAACATATTTGATGTAAGCCTTCATAGGAGACAAAATATCTCTCCCCATTCACAACAATCGAACCTTTAAGTGGTTTTTTCAAATCAATTTCAACACAGATTCTCGCAAATCTGCCTCTCTCAAATTGTAACGTTGTTTCATCCACCCTAATCGGTGAGCCAAATCCTTTTGCAATCCCCAACAAGATAGACTCATTATAGAAAGTAAGGGGTAGATTAGCGAGACGGATCCATACCGGAGTAATGGTAATTTCATCTACCATCAGATTAAACGTAGGAGACCAAGCTTGTACAGCTAAGCAATTGCCAAATATTCTCCAAGGACCACCCGACACAGCTACGAGATAATCACCTTCAGAGTCGAATCGAACCAGAAAAAAGTTACGAGGTAAATCAATGACACTCAAGCTTTCCTTCGGATTCCATATCTCTTTTAGGTTTTGTGTCGTCGCTAAGAGCGATAAGTTTCTTCCCAAGACTTTGCAGAACAAGCAATTCCTCCATAAATCCGCCATTGCCGTTATAACTTTCTGGTCAATTATTACTACCGGTTCACCGTTTTCTCCATCCGGGAATTCCAGACGCATGTGGGATTGGATAAATTCCTTACCCAAAATAGCATTTGGTTCCGAAATTCCACTTCGTCTACTCTTCGCCTTCTCCGCCCATGATTCACCGCCACCAGTCGCACCATTCGGCAGTCTACCTTCGTCAGAAACCCTAACATCCTCGTCCATAGCACCCGAATGTTCAAGATCATCACCCTCATTCGAAACCCTAATTGTCATCGCAGTCGCCTTATCTTTTTAATAACTTTGGGCAGAGTCTTTAAGGAATTCCTCTAGTTTAGTATTGGTAACATCGTATTAATACCATCATGCAAATGTTGTTACGCAAATGTTATTTCCAAATCATTACATTGGGGAAAAAAAAATCCACTGGAATTTGCAAACCGAGGTTCTTGATAAAACAATGGGCAATGTCATTTTCGTAATTATTGCAGCTTTTCGCTGACATCTTTCACAGTCTTTATACGTGTCAGCTTTTCTAACTGCCCACAAAAGCATTTTCCTCTGAGTTGTCATCTCAACCGTTGGATCAGTACCAGATTCTCTCCGAAACGGCAAAACCACTAAGTTTGAAAATATAAAACAAAAAAAGCCCATATTATTTTTGCTAACCATGGTTAAGTTTGACTAACTCAACCTAAAATTCGAAAATGGTCAATATCTTTCAAGGTATTTACATTTATGCCATTGATTTAGCTTTTACTATAAATTTGGTTTCTGAGACTCGCTAGGTTTGCCGAACCAACCTCCCTCCGGGACCTCCATTGGAGCCTAAACAGAATCTCTTTTGAAATTTTCTCTTCTTTTTGACTTTCCAAATGGTGACTACATCTTCTCGAACCAAGTCAAACGGACCGGTTCTTCGTTCTCAATCACCGTCGGGTCGGTTTTGCGGTGGTTCTTATTCGAGAACTGCTCCGTCGTCTTCTTCCTCAGCGTTTGCTTCGTCGACGAGTTCTAGCTTTTCTTCTCCGTCATCTGCTTTTTTTAGCAATCATCGTCATCACGAGAATCACAGTCATCATAGATCTGCGTCGCCAACTCGTGTGAATCTATATACAGCACAGCCGTTAGCTCAGTCGTTTCGGTATTCTCTTGATAGCAGATCTATCTCACCTACTAATCGATCTATCTCCGTTTCAAAGCAACAACCGAGTAGTGCTCATAAGATATCAGAGACGAGAAGGAGATGTATGTGTTCTCCAACTACGCATCCTGGATCTTTCAGATGTAGTCTACATAAGAACGTAGCGAATCCACACGGTCAAGGTACAGGTTCGTATCCAACCAACAGTTTGAATATGCGTCGATCAGCGATGACTAATTCTTTGGTGAGAATCGGTGGTGTTGAAGGAGAGTGGGTGAGAAGAGCCTTAACGACTTTAATTCGTCCATCTTCGCATCATTTGAAAAGGAGAGCTGCGTATCAGCCTCGTCCAAGTAGGCTCTCGATCATGTCGAAAGCTAATGATAATTGATCTGATCTGGTTTCAGATTTTAGATCTCAGGTTTGTTCTTCTCTCTAAAAACCACCACAGGATATCTAATGGATCTAGAAGGCTCTAGATCTGGCAAATATGACTCGAATCTGGCCGGGAGAAGTCGAAGTTGGGTGAGATCTGTGGCGATTGTAGTTGAGAATCATCTTGTAAAATCCGAAGAACGAACACCAATCATATTTTTTTGTTGTTGGGTGAAGAAAAAATGCGAAATGCATTTTTGTACATACTCATATTTTACTGTTTTGATGATGTCACAACAAAACTTGTCGAACTCTCGAAGATATTAAACATATAAATCTAGAATCGAATCTGGTAAAATATGAAATTGAATCGAAAATTATGAATCGAATCTTTCATGAGTGTTTAAACCGAAATTTGGTTTCGTATATGCAGCGTTTGTGAATTCCCGTTTACCGTCGCCGTTTGCGTTTCTCCGTTCAACGTCGTCGTTTCTTCCGTTATAACGTTCCGTTCGTTTTATCAGGTACGCGTTGTTCGTCGTGTAAGGTACGTTCTTTCGTTTTATTTATTTTATTTTATTTGCCTATCTTATTCGCTTATGAATTGTTCGTAAATTGTTAACATTTGATGGTAATTCTCCGTTTACAGGTTACGTTGACATTGGCATGAAATTTCAGACAAAATTTAAGATAAAATTGTGACGAAATGTCCCTGACGAGGAATTGGTCTTTGTAGACTTTCTGGACAAAAAAGTTAAAGCATGAAAACGTATGACTGAGATCAGAAATAAACACAGGACTTGAAAAACCCAAATGTGAAAAATCGGGAAATAAATTGGCAGGATGACTAATTGAAAACGACATAACATGGGAAATCCGAAATACATAGGAATGTGAAAAACTGAAAATCTAAGATTCATGAACAAGTGAAATTAGGAATGGTTGAAGAAAATGGTGAAAGTGGAAAGAAAGAATATCTTTCTGATATAGAAGATTATATTCCTTATATTCAATTTTATAAACCTTAGAGTGATAGTTGATAAATTAAACAAATTCAAAATGAGGTCATAAAACAATTGGCCGACTATTTTACTAATTTTAAGTGGCATAGCAACAAGTAGTATCTAAATGATCAGATGAAAGAATGGGCAATATATGGAATTAGTTCAAAACCCATTTTATAAAGAGGAATACAGATGGGGATACACGTCTTCCTTACCTGGAAGATTACATGCCACCATCATAGTGATAATTCAATGGTTTATTAAACTAACCAGATATTTCTTATTATAATATTTAACCATAAGTTTCGTAAATAGTGACATTAGTTGGCCGACTACTTGCCTAACATTATTGCTAGACGTAAAACTTATTTTATGGTAAAAAGCTAGGGGGTAGAATCTAATATTATATAAGAGAACGGGTCGATACAGATTGAAAATTTTGGTTTTTGGTTATTTCGGAGTTTGAGAATTGTTTTACTTTTGAACCGAATTTTTATTTGGGTCGGATTGGTTAGGGTATTGGTTTTCTAGGTTTTATCACATTTTTTCGAAAAAGTGAAAATTAAAATCGAAAACTGAAATAACCGTTAATTTCGTTTTAGTTTAAATTAGCTTTGTCCGAAATAATCGAAATTAACGGTTATTTTGGTTTCCGAGAACCAAAATAATCGATTATTGAAACAAAGTTTCATAAATTAAACTAAAATGAAAATCTGTTTTAAAATTTGATTAAAAACCTGAATGAAACATTACCGGTATTACAAACCTAACAAAATGCAAACATACAAAGTTACAAACTTATAAGTTCTTAATTGAAAACAGAAAATATAAAATTAGATCTGGTCAAGCACTTCATCAACTTGAAATTAGAAAGATGACTAATATTAGATATAGAACCAACAATACAATAAAATTAGACATATCAAATGAAGACAAAAATAAAACAAGATTGTATCATCTCTCATTAATCCATCAGATACAAAACAATTAACATAACAAATAGTTAAATACACAAACAACAATTACTTTCGCAAACTTGGGAGGTTATGAACTTCAGGATCTTGCATCATGTGTCATCAACCCATAACAACAAAAGAATTGAATTAAAACAAAAGTCATTAAAACATATAAGTACAACTAATTTGCAGAGTCTAAATTAGTTTATGTACCTATGGAGTCATGAAACTCTAGTTCTTCAATCATTTGGAACATGTTTGCATGTTTTTCATTTTGAATTATTGTCCTCAACCATTGTTGTAAGCAAATCAAAGTCTCAATCATAAAAGGTGTTAGACAGCTTTTATAAGGGTCTAATACACGATTACTTGTGCTGAAAGCTGACTCTGAAACAATAGAGGAGACTTGAATTACAAGAGCATCTCTTGCAAGTTCAGATAAGATAGGGTTTTTAATACTATTGTGCTTCAACCAGCCTAAGATATCAAAGTCTAACCCCATATTGTTTTTGGCTCTTAAAACTGTTTTTTCCAGCAAGTAAATGTCAAGTTCACTACTTAACTCTTCATTTGCACTCATCTTCCATCTCTGTATACAAGGAACCAAGCCTCTCATACCCATCATCATCCGATAAATCAAATAACATATTGGTATCTTGCTCTGACTCTGCATTTCACTATGTTGCCTCCACTATGTGAGGATCTTGTACTGCCAAGTCTTGTAGCATACTCCTCAAACATTTTTCTCATTACAGTTTTGATAGAAGTCTTCAAATGTTCACTCTCCATACTGTCTTTCCCATGCAGCTTGTCAAAACAAATTGTATCTTGTTTCTTGGATCCAAGACACTTGCAATTATAATAAGTGGATTCATGTTCAGCATCCCATGCCAATACTCCTCAAATTTTTTCCTCATTTCTTTTGCTTATGCACTTAGTTCAGAATATTCATTACATGACAAAGAGATTAAATTCCTCTCAATTGTTACAATCTTAGTGTAACAAAGTGAAGAGGTTACTATCTTAGAAGCTGAAAAAGCTAAAGTACAGTTGAAGAAGATCTTCAGAAACTTCACAAACCTCTAAACTGAATCTTAATCAGAAGATGTAGGTGGACCTACACGCTTCTCATCTTCATCATCTTTTTCCAGGAAGTATTCATGGTACAACTTATCCTCAGTCAGCATCTTATCAAAGCCTACCCTTAATTTCAGGGCAGCTGTCAACATAAGATATGTTGAGTTCCATCTTGTTGCACAGTCCATTGTCAAGCTGCCCCTTGTAACTTTTTCTGACAACACTTGCATATGAAATTAGTGTAATCTTGGACCAGATGATCTAACATATTTCACTGCATTCCTAAGCAATGATACTACTTTTCACAGAACTTAAACCATCTATAACTATTAGGTTTAGGATGTGGGCACAACAACGCAAATGCAAGTATTCCCCATCCCTAACTAAGGCAGAATGACTTTTCAATCTTAATTTTTTTGAGAACAACTCCAAAACTTTGTCATTCCTTTTAACATTGTCAACTGTGATTGTGAACACTCTTTCAATTCTCCACTCATCTAAACATTGGCTTAAATTCTCTGCAATTGTCTCTCCTCTATGATCTAAGACATGTTTAAAGCTAATTATCCTCCTCTGCTTCATTTAATTTGTATCAATCCAGTGAGCTGTTACAACCATGTAACTACAAGATGTTGTTGGAGCTACCCAAATGTCTGTTGTCAAACTAACTCTCTTCATAGCACACCCAAATATTCTCCTAAGCTTCTGTTTCTTTTTCATAAACATTGCAAATATGTTTGTTGTTGATGTCTTCCTACAGTGGATAATGTAAAGGGGAAGTAGATTGTGGCAAAAACTCCTAAACCCTTCTGATTCTACGAATGAGAAAGGCATCTCATTCAAGAAAATCATTTCATTATCATATTTCCTAAAGAGATGCTTGTCATACTTCACTAAGGCCACTACACCAGTAGTATCACTTGCTAACACCTGTTGTGTGCCAGATTCTAAAAATGCCTTGTACATCTTGCATCTTAGGATGTGATTCCTCATACTACTTGTTCCTAACTTCTTGTTTTCACAACCAATCTCACCACCACAATACTTGTAGGTACATATTGCATTATTGTTATCTTGTTGTTTGAAGTGTTGCCAAACCTATGCCTTATGTCCAGTCTTCTTTTAGGTTTGGCTGGCATTTCATAAGTGGAGTGGTCAGTAGCTGCTTTTTTACCCGTGACTGAAGGCTTTCTATTTACCTCTTCCTCTATGTTGTTGACACTATTGTCTGAATGAGCAGACATTTTTACTGCTAATGAACCCATTATTAAACCCTTTTGTCTATTATTTTTTACTTATTTACTAATTGTATATTTGCATATTAAATTATTTAAAAAGGTATAGGAATACCACCTTGATTGTGATTAGATCACAATCACAATTATGAGACTTACATATCTAACAAAAAAATTTTTACACTAACAATTCTACTATAATCACAATTAACAACAACCTACTTAAGCAATCACTCACAACTTAATCATTTTATATTTAAATCAATTACAATTACAAATTCTCAAACTCCTAAGTTATCTAACCATATTCAAGTTGTTTAATCTAATACATGCACAAATAACAACAACCTAACTAGTAATTACAAACAGTCATTCATAATTGAACCCATCACAATCATTCACAATTGAATCCATCACAATTAGTCAATTCCGATCACAAATTCAAAAAATCCTAAGTTGTATAACCATATACCATCATAATTAGTCAGTTACAATTACAACATCCTACCTTCCTAACAGCTCTAAAAGATCAACATCGAATTGAAGAACTTACCTGATTTTTATTTTGACTCGATTTGGGATTTTCTGATTTTGTTAGATGATGCCAAAATTACCTTCCTACAATCACATAAACATCAAAACAATATGATTAGACACAAATTAAACAATAATCCTAATCTAATTTATCAATTGATTCAAGAATTTTGAAACCTTAATAGATGTCCTATGAAATTACAACCGATTAAATCGATTGAAAGAGTGAAGAAATAACGTGGAGAAAGCCGAAATGGTGAGACTCCTCTTATCGACGTCGGAGGTTCGCTTGAGAATCGATCCGAATTTTCCTGAGAATCGTCGAATTGCCGCACAAAGTTTTTTTTAGGGTTAAGTGATAATGAAATTCGATAAAGAAAGTTGGTTTATATACTACGGTTCGAACTTAGTTAACCAATAATCGAACCGATTTAATCGATAACTGATTGCAAATTAAAAACAGTTTCGATTCTCCTAAACCGTCATTCCGAAAGCATTCCAAAAACCAAAAATACGGTTCGGGTCGGTTCAGAATTTTCGGTTAGTCGGAATCCCATGCCTAGTATAGAGAATAGAAAAACAATCAACTAATTGAATAAACAAAATAAACCACTTTATTGAATTTTATTTGTTTAATCTTTGTACAAAGATTCAGTCCAAACATATTTTACACAATCTTTTTAGATTATCACCTACAAGTTTAATATACTATTACTCCTAAACCGAAATACCCACACTTGTAATTCTTTTCAAGAGTAATGAACACTCACCCAAAACAACTTTCTGAATCAAAACTCTAAAACGTAAAACTTTTGCAAATTTAAAAATTAAGAGTATTGACTTCTTCAGAACACTTTTTCTTATTTATATTCAACTCAAAACCCTAAAACAAATCCCCCAACGCATTTTTCTTCTAGAACAAAATCTTCTTGAATATCTCATTCCAAGATCTTCTCACCGAAATCTTTTTGTTATGATCTAGAAATTTCCTCAATCGTAATCTTTAATATTTACGCTCTCAATATTCTATCCCAAAGCTTTAACTTCAATAACGCCACATCAGATTTTCCTCTGGAACGCACACTACAGTAATCACGCTCTTGATTCTTTGTTAGCTCCTTGTTTGCACTCATACTCTTGATTTCATCAGCCTCCTGATTCCATCTTCACTTTCAGTCTCCCCCTTTTTAACTTGATGTCATAATCAAGCACTTGCTTCCTTCCTGTAAAACAAAACATAGACAAATCCTTCTACCTTTATAGATTAGCTTGGCAAAATAGAAAATACCCATTCTTATCATTAAAAAAGTTATGGAAACACAAAAACAATTGTTTGGAGTTTTTGAACAAGAAACTGAAAAAAACTAAAAATTCAAACTGAAAAATCATATCCTTCTAAATCCTTCTTCCCCTTAATTATGCGTCCATTCATCCCAGTCAGTTTCAGTCTCACTGTTATCTCCCCCTTCGTGTATGACATCATGTTAAAAACATAGTGAAAACAGACAAAGCATAAAAGATCAGAGATACTTACCTGCTGCCAAAGCATCTTCAAGTATATGAATGGCACTTCGCATAGCTTTGCGGAATGTTGCAGCTGAGACATTACCCTCTTGTTTCACCTTGAATCTGGAGATCATCTTATACTTGGAATCCCTAGTTGATACAACCTTATGTTTCAACACATCAGAAGACTCATGTTTTTTTGCTATCTTTGTGAAGTATGGTCTTGACCTGTGTTGGCTCTGCAATCGTGAGTGGTTTGACATTAAGAAGTGAAGAAACATGATGTTGAGTATCAATCAGACGATTGATCAATACTGGAAATGGATGAAAAACTTAGACTTCAGAGTCTTTTCATGATTCACAATGTGCTCAAACATCAAATTTCCCATTGAAGCCTATCTTGTGCACTACTTAGTGGACAATAATGGCACAATTAGGCTACATGTATCCATCATTCTTAGATGGATATCAATTCATGCAATATATCTTGTAGAGCTCACGGAGATCTTCTGTCACTTGTCCAATGATAAAGCCTACCAATTTTTGCATCGATCCTCCACCGAGAAATGCAGTCAACTTCTCATTTGTCACTACTGCCACTTGAATACAAATTTGAGATCATCAATTTCAGGCAAACCAAACAGAGGGTTGATTTGTGAGACTGGAAATATATAGATCCAATCTCTTATCTAAATGTTAACCGTATGTGCACCATCATAGTCAGCTGGGAAGTTCGCAATGAATTTCCTAACCAACTCTTCATCATACAATCCTAAGTCTACTACAGTGGTCAATAGACCAGCTTCATCAATCCATTTTATAATCCCACTATCAGTCGGAAATTCTACCTCGGTATCCTCTAGACATTCTTTCCAGGAAATGAATGCATACCTTTGGGCAGAAATCTTATCCTTGAATCTTGTATGATCAAAAGCGGGTGATCTTGGTTCTTTTTTTGGTTTCTTACCCTCAACTTCCTATTTGACAGCAATATGTTTCCGCTTCCGTAACCGTGATGTTCTTGTCTAGTCTTTTAGTTCCTCTTCACTTTTTATCTCGTCCAGGATGACGAAGTCGTCAACAATGGTTGCAGCAATCATATCTGAGCCTTGATCCCAAGAACGTACTTCAGGTGTATGATCAACTTTGGCGAGTGTATCGACTGCGACTGTCTGTTCAGCATCTTCGGTCATGGAAATTGGTTGATTGATGTCAGTGAGTGGGTCATATGTGATTGTCTGTTTAGCTTCCATCTGAGTCGTTTCAAATTCCTAAACTTGTTCCCCTTAAATTGAAGACAAATCCTGCTTCGGTTCAGTTGCTTGATCTGGTATCACTTCACCAATGGGTTTCGCTTCATCTTCCCCTTTTTGTTCAGTGGTCATCGTTTCTTCGTCTTCCACTTCTTCAAGTAGCGGAGTTCTGTACACTCTGCCTTTGAAGACCGTTATAATGTTGCATGTATTCATCAGAGTGGTGGTTTCTTCAAATGATGGTGTTGGAGTTTGATACTCTGTCTATGGAGAAGATGCTTCTTTTGGTGAATTTGATGGTGATTGAATAATCGGTTGATCCATTCCACGAGTTTGCATGAGTCGTTGGAGATTTGCAAAGGTCTCCATAGTCATTTTTCCTGTCTGCTTTGAAACCCTAAGGTGTTTATGAGAGAGATAAAGAGGTAGTTTGAACGAATTGTGACAAAATATCCCTTTTAACTGCTCGTTTTGATTCTCCCTAGAATATCGCAACGTCTCCTAATCTTCCATTTTCAAAAACAAGGCTGGGCCTTTTTGAGCCTGAAACAACTTAGCACACATATTACCCGCATAGGACAAGACAAAATTAGTGTAAACAAAGGCTAGATAGAAACAAAATATTGAATCAACCAAACTTATATCATCGAGTGTTCAGTCAAATTTCGATCAAGATACATTTTCTAAGTGACCCACATTTACAAATTGATCTTGTCATCACGATTTTCAGATTCATTATACTCAGATATTTAGAAACCAATATAGTTATTGAGTGTGACCATTCAACTAGCTGTTTTTGGATTCAAGTTAGACCAAATTTTGTATTTGAGATATCCTTTTAGTGACTTATACCTTTGTTTGGTGACATATGTGACTAGTCTTTCACTTTTTCATGTCTTTATCCTAAATTTGTTTCAAGTCTCTATTCATAAATCTCATTCTTCAGGCAGCTGGTATTTCCTTTGAAGAGTCATTTTTAAAAAATTTCAAAACATTGAGTGATTGGGTTTCAAATGTCACTTGACTTCTCAACATCTGAAGGTGTTTTTGTAACTAAACATCCTAATCACTCTGCTCTTCTCATCTCTTTGACCTCCTAGTATGGAAATTTACAACCCTTTGACATTGATCACTTCAAAACGGCATGACATGCAACTGTTTTTCACAATATACTACACAAACAACGTTTTGTATGACTTGCCAATCTATACAAAGAATACTCACATGCAAATCTATACCTTGTTTCCTACAACAAGCTAACCTAATTAGACTTCACAAACACAAATAGCTTTTCTTATATTGATAAAATGTTTAAACTCCAATGATTTTGTGAATAAATCAACAAGTTGTAAATCCGTGCTAACATGATCAATCACAATCAGTTTCTCGTCAATCAATTTTGTGATGAAATGATTCATAATGTCTATATGTTTAGTTCTAGAGTGTTGGAATGGATTTTTAGCAATGTTTATAGCACTTTTGTTATCACACAAAACAAGCAAAGGATTAGTGTTCATACCATAGTCGGCTGACATTTGTTTCATCCACAAGAGTTGTGTGCAATAGCTTCCTAGTGCAATATATTCAGCCTCAACAGTTGATAGTGATACACTGTTCTTTTTTCGACTGTGCCATGCAATCGGGTTGTTTCCCATAAAAAAACATCGTCCACTCGATTTGTGCCGATCATCAAGTGATCCAGCCCAATCAACACCTCTGTATCCAACCAGATTCTTGTTTGTGTCTTTTGAGAAGTAAATCCCCAGATTGATATTTTCCTTCACATACCTAATGATTCTTTTAACAGCAGCTAGATGAGACATTTTTGGTTTTTCTTGTTATCATGCACATACCCTAACAAAGAAACATAAGTCTGGTCGACTTGTTGTGAGATACAGTAGACTACCAATCATACCACTGTACAACTTCTCATCTACTTTTTCTCCAGATTATCTGGTGAAAGTTTCTTGTTTGTTCCCATTGGCGTCTTGGCTTCTTTACTATTATGAAGTCCAAACCTTGTCACAAGATTCTTTGCATAAGTACTTTGAGTCACAAAGATTCCTTCATCTGTTTGTTTGACTTGTAATCCCAGAAAGTACGTGAGTTCACCACACATACTCATTTCAAATTCATGAGTCATACTCTCCATAAACCTTTTAACCAGGTGATCTTTAGTTGATCCAAACACAATGTCATCAACATAAATTTGTACGATGATTAAATCCTTGTTTTCTTTAAATATAAACATCGTCGTGTCCATTGTTCCTCTCTCATATATGTGATTAATAAGGAAAGTTGTTAATATTTCATACTAGGCTCGTGGTGCCTGTTTTAGTCCATAGAGAGCTTTCTTGAGTTTAAATACGTGATCATGATGTTGTGGATCTTTAAATCCTTTGGGTTTTTCTACGTATACTTCTTCCTGGAGTATACCATTTAGAAATGCACTTTTTACATCCATCTGATGTAGTCTAAATTTTAACGTACATGCCATTCCATACAGGAACCTGATTGACTCAAGTCGAGCAACAAGAGAAAATTTCTCATCAAAATCCACACCTTCCACCTGAGAATAGCCTTGAGTAACTAAGCGAACTTTGTTTCTGACAACTATTTCTGACAACTGTTCCTGATTCATCTATCTTGTTCTTGAAGATCCATTTAGTACCTACAACATTCACCTCTTTAGGTCGTGGTACCAAGTCCCAAACATCACTCCGCTTGAACTGATTTAATTCATCTTGCATTGCATATATGTATAAGTCGTCAACCAATGCCTCTTTATGATTTTTAGGTTCAATCACAGAGATAAATGCCGAGAACATGATTGATTCAGCTGGTTGTCCAGTAACCAATTTCTTGAAGTCAATATGTTTTCTGGTGGTGATTTTCCCCCTGAATCTCTCCTATAACATCGTCTTTAGAGTGATTCTTGTGAACCTTTGTGACTGCCGGAGGAGTTGGTGTACTGGTGATTTTATCATTCTGAGAGAAAACAGGTTCTTGATGGTCATGTGGTGAGATTTTATGAACCATCATTCGGGAGGATGAGTGATCATCAAACACAACATTGACTGTCTCCTGAACAGTATTTGTTCGTTTGTTGAACACTCGATAGGCTGTTCTTGTCCCTGAATAGCCCAGAAAGCAGCCTTCATCACTTAGAGAGTCAAATTTGCCTAGATGGTCTTTATCATTGAAAATATAGCACACAAACCCAAAGACATGAAAGTAAATTAAACTCAGTGTTTTACCTTTCCACATCTCATACAGAGTCTTGTTTGTACCTTTGCGAACATGCACCCTGTTGATTATGTAACAAGCCGTGTTAATTGCTTCAACCCAAAAGTGTTTAGCAACTTGGTTACCATGTAACATAGCTCTGGCCATCTCTTGTAACATTCTATTCTTTCTTTCAACAACCCCATTTTGTTGTGGTGTTCTTGTTGCTGAATATTGGTGAACACTCCCCTGATTTTGACAGAACATATCAAACATCTCATTTTGAAATTCACCTCCATGGTCACTATGAATCGTTTTGAGTCCATATTTCTCATTCTTAAGTCGTTGTGCCAAGATATTAAAACTATCCAGTGTTTCTGATTTCTCCCTCAAAAATTGAACCCATCTAAACCGAGTGAAATCTTCAACAACCATTATAATGTATTTTTCTCAGTAAGACTCTCGACTTGTATTGGTCCCACTAAATCCATATGCACCAATGCAAGTGCTTCAGAAGTTTTGACATCATGAACAAACTTATGATAATGACTTGATCTGTTTTCCTTGTGTACATGGTCCACACACAAATGGATTATGTGCACTTATTCTTGGAATTCCTCTAACAACTTCATGATTGGCAAGTTTCATCAACGTTCTCATAGTCAAGTGACCTAATTTTTTATGCCGATTTTTGCTTCATAGTCTTGAATGACACTCAGACAGTTGGTTCTTGGCTTCCACATATAGCAGTTATTTCTTGATCTAACTTCTTCCAGCTTGATGATTCCTGACTCATCAATGGCTCCGCATCTTGTTTTTTGTGAATGTAACCTCCAACCCTTCATCACACAACTGGCTGATACTAATCAAGTTACACTTGAGTCCATCTACCAAATATACCTCAGCAAGTTATGGTTGTTGATATACTTGTATTTTAGCATATTTATAGCTTTTTTTTTGCATCCATTTAGGTTAGATTCATGATCATTTAGGTTAGTATTTTTGCATTTGCATATGCATCTCATATTTTAGGTGTTTAAGATGAATAAATTCAAAAGAGAGATCAATTGGATGCAAAAGAGCCAAAAAGGAGACTTAATATGGACCAAAACGACAAAGCCTTAAAGATCAAGAAATTTTGAGATATTACAATGGAAATATCATCATGGCATCTTGAAGAATTTTGTAGCCATGCATTAAACCTTTCCAAAAAACCAAAGATCACCCTAAACGCCCCATGAAGTTGCAAGATATGAGCCAGCAAAGTTGTGATCCGCTAGATTTGAAACTCCGAACCGTTCACCCCAAAGATGCATCTTTTACACCACCTTCCACTGTGAATTAGGAGAAGAATTATTCATCATAGTTATATAAAATTGAATCATCTTTCCAAAGAGCTATCACATGCCATCATATCTTTAAAGACGAGAGAGTTATGGCCTCCGAAGTTGATAGCGGTTTGGTGCATCGGTTTCTCAAACCGGTACTTAAATTTGCGTTTTCCAGGAGCATGTATCGGGGACCACATCGGTCAATGCAGACCGATACAGACAAAAAAGTCAACATTTTCAACATTTTTTCAAGTCTTGACCCAATTTCAATTGGGTTAACCCAATTGTTTTAGGGTTAACCCAAAACCCTTTCTAGAGGACTATATATATATGTTTTAAACCTAATTGTAGTTTAAGCTTTATTTTTCCTAAGAACATTTGTAATCACTTTTGGTTTCTCTT
>OVBE01004805.1:0-23042 GCA_900406425.1 Iberis pinnata | reverse complement strand
GACAACTAATAACTTGGGCAATGATACCAACTAGCAAAGAAGCATACTTACAAGGCATTTCATCACAAATTTCCTATGCATATGATGCGACCTAAACGAAATGAAACTAGATGCATTTTTTTGAAAATTTTCNACCTAAACGAAATGAAACTAGATGCATTTTTTTGAAAATTTTCAATTTTTTGATTTTTTGGATTTTTGAAAACCTTAACTATTTACAATGCAAATGATGCATGCTAAGAAGAATAATCGAAACTAGATTAGCTACGGTCCCTCCCCCAAACTTAAATCACACGGTCCCTGTGTGTAGTAAAAGTCAGAGGAAGAGACAAAGAGAAAAAAGAAAAACTAAATGCAATATATACAAAGGGAAACAGGTGTACCTAATAGTGATTGGAGCCGTTGTTGTCTCCATAATCATCCGAGGAGAAGGTTGGAGACTCATTGTTCGAGGTAGGAGGAGGAGGTTGGCGTTTGTATTGCTGCAGACGTGGACGTGGGCGTGACGGAGGACGCATGGGATGCATCTCACTCTCGGATGGTTGAGTGCCGGTGGAAGATCCTTCTTCATGAACTACCAAGTCCAAATTCCGAGGTCCCTGATGAGGGTCGACAGTGTTTTGGGATCCACAACTCGCACAACTGAATCCTTTCTTGACCAGCTACTTCAAGTTTCGAAGCTCGGCGACCACTTTCTTTAAAGTACGGTCTTGGTACTTGCTCCAACGGCTCAGATTGTGATGAGCCGAATAAATGTCCCTTAACGGACCCGGTTGAAGCGGGTGGTTAGGGAGCGGCGTGTAATAACGAGCATGCCCATAGACTGGTCCAACTTCTGGTGTGTAAGTCGGACGATGATGAGGGGGACTTGGAGCTCTAGTTGCTCTCTTTCTAGTAACCGTGATCAGTTCTAGTGGCGGCCCAGCAGCCGAATCATAATCTTCCCATGGTGCGGGTTGAAACCTGATGTTGTCCTAGTTGTTAGCTAGTCGAGTGATCTCTTGGTTGGGTAGTAAAGCCGCTCAGACTTCCTCATGCCTCGGGTAATACCTATAGGCGAACTTATCTTCATGCTTTCCAGCAAGAAATCCAAGACGATCGAGGTAATGCACATCCATCAACTTTGCCTCCCCGCTCGTGGGTTCGCATTTCAGTTTGAACATCTTGAATATGGGAGTGATCCAACCGCCGATAGTCAACTGAGGAATCTTATCCTTGTATTTACACGCCCAATCTTGAATAGCCAGCAAATGATCCAAGAAGAGCTTCAAGGGACTCGGGCGATCCTCCTTCAAATTCGCAAAATAATTTTCCTCCCGGTAATAGTTCTCCAAAAACCAAGCAATCCTGAACTTCATAAACTGAAATTCGCCATCAAGAATGGATCCCGCTTCTTTTTTGGCATAGATTGAGTGGGTAAGGATCTTATGCACATATTTCACCGCATGATGGCGGATGTCCACACTCTTTGTTCTTCCAGCAAAGAACTTCTGTGAACCGGCTGTTCGCCAGCAAAGATTGCCTCTTCTTGGACCTTGACACACGTCCATCTTCCTTTTACCGAGAACCCATAAATCTCTTCAAGTTGGCTAAAAGTACATCGATGTTTTTGCTGCCTCCAACCCAAGAACATAATCCATTGGTTATGCCAATCAACCTCCAGCAAGGCTAAGAACAAGCAAGTGTTGCGCTTGTAACCTTCGAACTTCATCTCTAGCATCTTCTCAATACCCATGCCTTTCATGATTTGACGGACATCGTCCTCAATACCCAGAGTGGCTAGAGTGTCAACGTGGGGAAAGTGGGTTGATACAAACTTCATCTTCATTAACCGATCAAATCTATCCTTGATAGATGGCTCTTTCGATTTACTTTCTCCACGCCCTCTTTTTCTGTTAAGTGGCGGACCGAACTCGTGAGGTTCTTCTTCTTTGGAAACTGACTCAAGCTCTTCTTCGTCTTGCTCAGGCATGTCCTCATCCGATGAGTCTTCGGAAATAGGTTGGCATGGACGTGTGTTCGCAGTAAGGTCATCCCAAAATGTCTCGGTTGGGTCCCAAATTACCGGTCCACCAGTGTTTCTCACAATTGGTGGTACCAATTTGTCCACTTTCTTTGTTGGTTTAGCGATCTTTTTCCCTTTTTCCTTCCGAGTATATTGTCGAGTCGACATAGTGTACCTACAAAATCATCAAAAGAGACTTAGCTTCCATACATTGGTGTTTAAACCAAGACATAAACAACCATTCTCAATTCTAGTCTTTTGACAATCCAAAGCAAAGGAATATATCATCACAAACCAACTTCAACTCAAATTCATATGTAATNAATTCATATGTAATTTCCATACACTTTTCAAGATAGAAAATCAATGAATCAATGGTGTAAAACTCTTAAATCTCAATGAATTCACATGAATGAGCATAAATACACTTCTTAGCAACTCTAGAAACCACAATCAACCAATTCCCCCAAGCTTTTTCTATAACAATTCTCAAGAACCCTAAGTTCAAAATTCAAATTTTTTGTCAAATTAGAGAACAATGAGCAACAAAAATCATCAAACATCCATTACCCAACGATAATCTAAACCTAGAGAGGCCAAATCATCCATAATTCATGAGAAAAGTGAGTTTTCTCTCTTGGGTGAATAGTGAATCCGAAAATTGGGGTTTGAGAATCATACCTTAGCTTGAATGGGAGGGAAAAGAGAAGGGATTACTCTAGAGTTAGTGAAAATCGAACCAAAACCAAAGAGATTACAAGAAAAATGAGTTGAACCAAAGAAAGCTTGAAGATTTTTGGGAGTTTTGTCTTGAGAGGATGTTTGTCGATGGAAAAGAGGATAAGAAGCGTAAAAGACCCTTTAAAATTTGAGCCTAAACCGAATTAAACCGGTTGGGAGATTAAAAATCGAGTGGGAACCAATATTGAAAACCGAAAAAGTGGAAAAATTTAGCCCATATCGGTCAGGTGTATCGGTCGATATGACCAATAATTTTTCCTTTAAAAGCATATCGGGCAGTTGTATCCGATACTTACGTGCTGATACATCTGTATCGGTTGGGTTGTATCGGTCATGCCGCCTGGTATAAATCCTTCATGATCTGTATCGGCCTAGCGCAACCGGTACATGGGGCCCGATACGGCTGTATCGGCCACATTGTATCGGTTGAACATGGCCGATTTTTCTTCCTTTAAAAACGTATCGGTCATCCAACCGATACATGTAGCCCGATATAGAGGTACCGGCCACACTGTATTGGATGGTTTGGCCGATACTTTCCCCCTAACTTGGTTCTTTCACCATTTTCCACTTGTAAAGTCCAATTGAGCCAAATACCTGCATCTAAACACTCACCAAAGCATGAACCAAAGGCAAATCACTCAAAAAATTATTGAAAACATAAAAATAAAGTAAATAAAGGATATGTACAAAAGGATAACATGAGATTGCCTCTCAAGTGCGCTTGTTTAAAGTTACTAAGCTTGACTTTCCCGTTGCCTATGCTTGCGGCGGTTCACAAAGAGACACCGAATCTCTTTCGTTGACGACTTCATTCGCTAAATACCGCTTCACTCTTTGACCATTGACGGTAAATTCCTTACCGTCTTTGCCACCTAGCACTATCGCGCCATAGGGACGGATTTCTTTGACCTTAAAAGGTCCTGACCATCTCGACTTCAACTTCCCAGGGAAAAGCTTCAACCTCGAATTGAAGATTAAAACTTGATCACCAACCTCCAGCTCCTTGTTGATGATCTTTTTGTCGTGAAAAGCTTTAGTATTCTCTTTATAGATCCTTGCATTCTCAAAGGCTTCAAGCCTAATCTCATCTAGTTCCCCAAGTTGAATCTCTCTTTTTTCCTTGGCACTCTTGATATCGAAGTTCAGCAACTTCACTGCCCACATAGCTTTATACTCCAACTCCACAGGGAGATGGCAAGATTTACCATAAAGGAGATTGAATGGAGTGGTTCCCAACGAGGTTTTGAAGGCTGTTCTATATGCCCATAAGGCATCATCGAGCTTGATGGACCAGTCCTTCTTTGTTGTCCCAACCGTTTTTTCCAAAATGGTCTTGATTTGTCTATTAGAAACCTCCACTTGGCCACTTTTTTGAGGATGGTACGGTGTAGCTACTTTATGCTTAACCCCATGTTTCTTCAACAAGCTTTCAAAGACCTTGTTGATGAAATGTGATCCACCATCACTAATGACGACTCTTGGTATCCCGAACCTCGGAAAGATGATGCTTTTAAACATCCTCAGAACCACTTTAGCATCATTGGTGGGACTAGCGATGGCTTCTACCCATTTAGAGACATAATCCACTGCAACCAAGATGTAGCTATTTCCATGAGAAGTCGAGAATGGTCCCATGAATTCTATCCCCCATACATCAAAGATCTCCACCTCCATGATTGGATTTTGTGGCATTTCATTCCTTTTGCTAATGTTCCCTGTTCTTTGACAAGAATCACACCTCAAGATGAAGTTGTGAGCATCTTTGAACATTTTCGGCCACCAAAATCCGGACTGTAGTACCTTAGATACTGTCTTGAAAGTGGCAAAGTGTCCACCATATGGAGATCCATGACAGTGTAAGAGGATTCCCTCAACTTCTTCCTCAGCTACACACCTTCGGTAGAGCCCATCCTTATTCAATGTGTAAAGATAGGGCTCATCCCAATAGTATCTTGTAACATCCTTCAGGAACTTCTTCTTCTGGTACCCTTCTACTCCTTGCGGTTCCTTTTCACAGACCAAATAGTTGACAATATCCACATACCATGGTTCGTTCCATCCAGCAACGGAAACTTCACCTAAAGTATACCCAGGATCTTCAGCGTTGTTCAACTTGTTAATCACTGGAGATATTGACATCAATTTCTCTTCAGGCAAAGAATCATCTATTGGGATCTCATCTTCAATTCTCAACCTTGACAAGTGGTCTGCTACACCATTTTTGATACCTTTCTTGTCTTTAATATCTAGATCAAAATCTTGAAGGAGTAAGATCCATCGCATAAGTCTTGGTTTGGCATCCTTCTTTGCCAACAAGTATCTCAAATATGCATGATCAGTAAAGACAATGACCTTAGATCCCACCAAGTAGGATATAAACTTCTTGAACGGAAAGACGATTCCAAGAAGTTCTTTTTTGGTCGTGGCATATTTCACTTGAGTGTCATTCAATGTCTTACTAGCATAGTAAATGACATGGAGCCTCTTGTCCTTCTTCTGACCAAGAACCGCTCCAACAGCATAGTCACTTGCATCACACATAATCTCGAACGGTAAACTACAATCCGGTGGTTGCACTATTGGAGCACTTATCAGCTCTTGCTTGATCTTCTTGAATGCTTGAAGACATTCTTCATCACAATGAAAGTCTACATCCTTACACAAGAGTCTTTTCAATGGCCTAGAACCTTAGAGAAATCTTTGATGAATCTTCTATAGAACCCAGCATGTCCTAAGAAGCTTCTAATTCCTTTAACCGAATTCGGTGCAGCAAGACTAGTCATCACATCGATCTTAGCTCTGTCAACCTCAATGCCATCTTCTGAAATTCGATGACCCAGAACAATACCATCTCTAACCATGAAGTGACACTTATCCCAGTTAAGAACCAAGTGAGTCTCTTCACACCTTTTTAGTACCCTACACAAATTAGCTAAACACACACACCAAAAGAAGAACCGTAGACCGAAAAATCATCCATAAACACTTCAACTACATGCTCAATCAAATCCAAAAATATAGACATCATGCAACGTTGAAATGTGGCTGGAGCATTACACAACCCAAACGGCATTCTTCTGTAAGCGAAGGTGCCGTAAGGACAGGTGAATGTGGTTTTTTCTTGGTCTTGCGGATGAATGGGTATTTGGAAAAATCCAGAATACCCATCCAAAAAGCAGTAATATGGGTGGTTTCCAACATTTGGTCAATAAAGAGCAGGGGGAAGTGGTCTTTCCTAGTTGCAGTGATGAATTTGCGGTAGTCGATACACATTCTATGCCTAGTAATGGTTCTGGTTGGGATTAGTTCATCTTTTTTGTTTTTAACAACAGTAATACCACCCTTTTTTAGAACTACATGGATTGGTGAGATCCAATTACTGTCCGAAATTGGGTATATTATACCCGCATCTAAGAGTTTTAAAATCTTTTTTTTAACAACTTCTTTTAAGTTCAGGTTTAGCCTACGTTGGTGTTCTATGGATGACATGGATTCGTTCTCTAAATGTATTATATGCATACAAAAATTCAGGGAAATCCCTTTAATATCATCTAGAGAATATCCTATTGCCTTTCTAAACTTCCTCAATTTACCAATCAATGCATCAACTTCATCAACACTCAACACATCATTGACTATGACCGGATAGGTGGAGTTAGGGCCAAAAAATACATACCGAAGACCTTTGGGTAAAGGTTTTAGTTCTACCTTAGGAGCTTTGAGCTCACTCCAATCCTCATCCAGGCTAGACTTACCATTGCTAGCTTCTCCTTCAGGCTTAAGGGAATCGACGCCAAATTGCTTCATTTGAGATAAATTTTCGAACCAAACTCTGCCTTCAATGGTTTCATGGGAATTGAGCCTCTCTCTGGTTTCTTCTACTTCAGCTCTCATTGCCCTTCGTTCATCAAGTTGAACTGTTAGGGGCAACTGCAAGGAATCTTCTTCGGCTAACTCTTCCACGTATTCATCAGCAAGCTCATCCATAGTCTCTACATAAAAGATCTGACCATCGATCGTTGGTTTCTTCATACTATCCTTGATGTCATATTGTTGAACGTGATCTTTTCCTAAGTGTAGGTCGATCTTTCCCTTCTTCACATCGATAATGGCTACTACAGTGGATAAGAATGGTCTCCCAAATATGAGTGGGTCCTTAGGATCTTCCTCCATTTCTAGAACAAAAAAATCTGTAGAAACTTCAAAATTCCCTAATCTCACTGGTAGATCCTCCAGCATTCCTATTGGGACTCTTACAGATCGATCGGCCAGCACCAGAGAGATCCTGCAAGGTTTAAAAGAGAAGAAACCAAGCTTCTTAGCAATATAATATGGCATCAAGCTTACGCTAGCACCAAGATCACACAAGCATCTATAAAAAGTAAATGGTCCTAAAGCACAAGGGAGAGTAAAACTCCCTAGATCTTCGAGTTTCTTTGGAGAATTGTTCTTTTGGATGATGGTATTGCACTCTTATGAGAGTATAACCATTCCTTCTAAAGTCTTAAACTTTTTCTTAATTACATCCTTCAAGAACTTGCTGTAATGAGGAACTAGCATGAAGGCACCAATAAGGGGCATAGCGATTTGCACCTCCTTCATCTGTTCTCCAAAACAACGAAGCGTGCAAGCTTCTGAAAGAAAAACAACTTAAGTTCTAAGAAAAACAACAAGACTTGTAAATTAAAAGGAAAGCTTCTAGAAGTGCCTTGGAAAGGAAGCTTCTAGAAGGTTTCTTATTTCTTGCGCCAAGTATGTAAAATGCTTATGCCGGATATCCTTTCAGAAATCTTGAACGAAAGTGGATAACTTGCCTCGTTAAAACCTTAGTGATTGGCCAAAAACCCAAGGTGGGATAAAAATGCGACTATCTCTACTAAAGACAAAAGAGTGCATGAATTATCCACTAAGCTGACTGGTCAGACATCTGGTTCTTGTGGGTTGATAATCCTGAACATCTGGAAGGTCTCGTAGGCTTGATCTTCTTGGTCCGAATGAAGCATCACATTGGCTTATTGCGCCAACTATCTTGCCTTAGATCTCGTGATCCTTCCTTCAGGTTCAAGGTGCTCTGGTTCAGGTTCAAGCTCATCTATGATCACATCACCTAAGGACAGTTTCCCCTTTCCGAACATAGACCAGCTGGTCGAAGCATCAGCTGGTTATAAACTACTCTCATTCATTGACGCTTTCTCCGGCTATAACCAAATACTTATGCGCCCAGATAGGAGCATTTACTGCTACAAAGTAATGCCTTTTGTCCTGAAGAATGCCGGAGCTACCTACCAACGCCTGGTTAGTAAGATGTTCTCGGAACAGCTGGGTAGGATGATGTAAGTATACATAGATGACATGCTTGTCAAATTCTCCGACGAAGACGATCACGTGGGCGACCTACGTGTCTTTTTCCAGATATTGAACACCTATGGAATGAAGCTAAACTCGGCCAAATGAACCTTCGCGGTGACCTTAGGGGAACTCGTTGGATATTTAGTGACCAAAAGAAGTATTGAAGATAACTCAAGAAAATAAACGCGCTATTAAGAATGTCATCACCCAAAAACACGAGGGAAGTACAAAGGTTGACAAGGCGCATAGAGCCACTGACCCGATTCATATCCAAGTAAACCGAGAAGTATCTACCATTTTACAACCACCTCAAGAGGATTAAGAAATTCATCTGGAACGAAAAATGGAATATGGCATTCTCAGATCTAAAAACCTACTTGATGACGCATCCCGTCCCATATACATTGCATTATCATCGCACACAATTAGCTCAGTCCTGGTACGCAAGGAGCTTGGCAATCAAAAACCAATATTCTACCTCAACAAGATCCTAGATGACGCGGAGACCAGATACCCAACAATAGAAAATTTAGCTTTGGCAGTAGTGCATTCAGCAAGGAAATTACGATCCTACTTCCAATCACATTCAATCGTCATTTACTCTAACCAACCGTTGTGGACGATCTTACACAACCCCAACCAACCAGGGAGACTTACCAAATGGGTAATCGAGCTCAGCGATCATGATATAGAATTCAAAAGTAGAACTTGCGCAAAGTCTCAAGTCCTCGCCAATTTTCTCATAGGACTACCCCCTGAAATGGAGACTGCATCCAAGTACTCGAAACCACGGTGGTCCCTATATGTTGATGGGGCAAGTTCTAAACACGACTCGGGAGTAGGAAAATGATTGATCACCCCAACAGGGGAGATGATTGAATAGCCATTCCAGCTGAACTTCACAGAATCAAACAACAAAGTCGAATATGAAGCAATGATAGTAGGCATGCGCCTAGCAGCGACAATCGGGGCAAAACAGGTCAACGCCTATTGCGACTCCAAACTGGTACGAACCAATACAACGGCGAATATGAAACAAGGGATGACCAAATGGAAGCGTACTTAGATGTGGTAAAAACACTTTCTAAAGAGTTCCTGGAATTCAACCTGATCAAAATTCCCAGGGGAAAAAAAAGCCCGACGATGCCTTGGTCTCCCTTGCATCAACCACATATGCTCAAACCGCAACATATCCTTTTATGCGATGGTCCATGGATACAATTGGTCCCATGCACAGGTCGAAATAGTAGCGTTTCCTACTCGTCTCAACCGACTATTTTTCTAAATGGATAGAAGCCAAATCATTTGCCAAGGTCAAATCCTAGAATGTGGAGTCCTTCATATGGATGAACATAATTTTTCGCCTTGGGATCCCCTAGGAAATACATACTAACAATGGTCCCCAATTTTCCTCAGAAAGGTTCAAGGAATTCTGCGAAAGAATGAGGATTAATCTCACATACTCGACCCCATATTACATGCAGGCTAACGGTCAAGCAGAGGCCGCAAAAAAATATACTGGATGAGCTAAAAACGAGACTAGATGCAAAAAAGGGAAGGTGGGCTGAAAAATTAGAAGGAGTACTTTGGTTATATCGAAAAACACCCAGGAAAGGGACCAACGACTTCCCATTCTCCCTACTGTACGACACTGAGGCAGTCATACCAGCTGAGAAATAAGTACCAAACCTGAGAAGGGAGCTGACACCTCATAATTCGGACCAAAACAACCAGATGCTCATAGATATAGCCGAGATCATCGATGAAAGGAGGGACCAAACGACCATAAGACTGCAAAACTATCACAACACCGCAGCACGTTTCTACAATAAAAAACAACGAAGATTTGATGAAGGAACTAGTGTTACGAGAATTTTTCCCTGCAAGAGCAGAGAAGAATGCAGGAAAGCTAGGAATCATATGGGAAAGGGCGTACAAATCTCAAAAATCATTAAACTAGGAGTGTATGAATTGGAAGACGCAAACATGAACGAGGAAAGACACCCATGGAACGCTCAACACCTAAAAAAATTATAATGTAAAGCACAAGCAAGTTATTTTCATCGCAAAATTTTGTTTTATGCTATTTTTACATCTATTTCAGTGAACTACTACCAAGGCTTGATCCCCGTTTCAAGGGTACGTAGGCACTCTGTTTAAAGAGTTCAACTATGTTTATTAATAAAATTCTTGTATCCATCGATTATTTCATCTAATTTTTTCTCGAAAATTGGGGGAAACGTAATTGTTCTTTACTCTTTGACCCAGCCCGCCATATCTTTTCCTCTAAATTTTTCGCGAAAAATAGGGGAGACGTAATTGTTCTGTACTCTCTGACCCAGCCCACCCTATCATTTCCTCTAAATTTTTCTTGAAAAATGGGGGAGGTGTAATTGTTATTTACTCTCTGACCCAGCCCGCCCTATCCTTTCATCTAAATTTTTCTCGAAAAATGGGGGAGACGTAATTGTTCTTTACTCTCTAACTGAGCCCGCCCTATCCTTTCCTATAAATTTTTCTCAAAAATGGGGGGGGGGGAGACGTAATTGTTACTTGCTCTCTGCCCTAGCCCGTCCCATCCTTTCCTCTAACGTTTGCCTGAAAATTTGGGAAGATGATATTACTCTATTTTAACGCTTTGTAGTGAGCATTTATGTTTGCTATTAAGCGTTTTCCTTGCAATTTAGTATTTTTAATAGGTTTCTAGGAGCTTGGGTCATTCTGGAATAAAAGATGGATTTCTGCACGAAATGGATGCAAATTGACATATGCGGTTACAGAGTCCATCAGAATGGTCAAAAGTGTGCCAATATTTAAAGATGTTCCCATGGATGAATTTATCTGAAAGTTTACACAAGATAGCCACGTGAGTTAGATTTCATATGGAAGTGGTTTTGAGTCAATCCATTGGTGCAATCAAGAGTTATGGCAATTTTACAGAAGACTTGTCAAGCTCTCTCGCAGACGAAGCATGTCCAGGAGACAGATCAAGGGGTCCAGACTTGGACCGACTGGTCCAGTAAAATAGGGAGAAAAGAAAATATAGACCAAGGGATCCAGACTTCGACCGACCGGTCCACCTACCTGCGAGAATTTTGAATATTTTCCATATTTTGCAAAAGTGTCCTCAAGCCTATCCAACTTTTCCTATTTTAATTTATTTTCCTTTCAACTATGAAAGCCTTTTGGCTAGGTTCTATTAGAGACTAAGTTTCATTTTTATTTAGAGATTTTTTTTATTGAGAGGGAGACGGATCCAGAACCCTGTATTTGGGAGAAGTTTCTCTGAACCCTTGATTCAATATCTATTCTTGTTTTATAATTTTGTGTTATTCTTTGATATTGTGTTTTTCTTGTTTTACAATGTCTGAGTAGTTCACTAGTTAGGTTTTAGAGTTTCCTAGGGAAACCATATTTGAATGTTAGGGTTAATCATATAGGATTGATCACCTAGTTCATGATAATAGGTTAATAAATACAAAGAGATTTGATTTAGAAACGTGGCCTAATCTAGATGAATAAATGTTTTTTCTTGCGAGAGTATTGTCTTAAATGCTAATTTAATTTGAACATTGATGAATTATCTAATTAGTTAGATATAACGAGAGTTTGTTTCTTATAATTCGAGCATATGGTTTAATACTCCGAGAGGAGATTATTCTATTTTTGTGTTTCATGTTAAGAACTATTTTCAAAGAAAATCATGTATGTTAACTTTGGCTTTTAAACCTGAATACCAATGGATTTCCCTAAGACCATTTAAGAGCTAAAGACAATCAAATGCCACACGACCATTTAAGAGCTGATGGCAACCAAATACCACCGGTGAACCAAGTCCCTCATAATATCGATGCAAGAAACTTTATCTTGTATGGCGATCCGGACAGAGTTACTAATCAAAACCACCCTCAAAATCATCCTCTAGTTGGTTCTTTCAGCAATCCTGAAGCATGCTACGTTAACAGAAATCCTATCCAACCTCAACAACCTCAACGAAGGGAGTACCAATTTCCCATTCAACTCGTTCAGATGATCTGTAACAACCAGTTTAGTGGTTTGCCAACTGAGCACCCCATGGATCACATTGACAACTTTGAGGCCATATGCAGTATTACCACGCTTAATGGGGTATCACGCGATTTTATGCACTGCAGCCTGTTCGGTCATTCTCTAGATGAGAGAACACTTCGCTAGTTAAAATCTCTACCCGCTGGTTCTGTTGTAACTTGGGATGACTGCAAAACCAAGTTTCTCAAACACTTCTTCACCACTACTATGACCAACACATTAAGGAACAAGATCGCATGATATATGCAAAGTCCAGTAGAATCATTCTATGAAGGCTAAGAACGATTCAAGGAGCATCCATCATGGTTTCTCATATGCAAGTCTCCTCAAAACTTTCTACAGAGGAGTTGACAAGAAATACCAGCGGTCCTTACATACAACGAGTGATGGTGATTTTATGACCAAAGATGTCCCAGATGCCTATCGATTGATAGAGACTTATCAATTAGCAACAACAATCATTGCCCAAACTTTGATAAAAGAACCAAGGGGACTATGTCTGAAAACTCTGAACTTTCAGAAAAGTTTCAGAGATGAGGGGAATGCTTTCTCAACTTCTCAAAAACCAGGACCAGAAACATGTAAGTTTTGCTGATGATTCAGGAGCTGCTTACTTTGCCTTCCAAGAGCAAGAAACATATGTTGTTGAAAAGGAAGTGAGCTACATTAATAGCCAAGATCAAAGGGTTTACAATCAAGGGTACAATCAAGGACTTAACATGAATCATCCCAATCTCTATTGGAGAAGCACTAATGTAGAAAAACCTCAGGATCAATATTATCCACAGCAGCAAAAGACCTTTGTGTAGAACTTAAATCCAGGTGGTGTTCAACAAACCTCTCAGCATGTATTTCAACAAGCACCTTCACGACCATGTCAACAAAGCAACTCAATCGAGATGATGTTCAAAAAACTTTTGGAAGGGAAACAACAATCCCAAAGAGAAGTAAGGGAACTAAACCAGAATTTTGAAGCTCTATCTACTCATGTCAAACACCTTGATACTCAAGTTGCTCAGAAATTTGAAGCTGTGAAAAGACAAGCTGGTGTCTTTCCTGTGAAGGTTGAAGACAATCCGAAAGGCCATTGTAAGTCCTTAATTACGAATGAGGTTGATGAGATAGAAAAGGTGCATAAAAAGTTCTTGAAGAAGTTATAGAAAATGATGCAAAAAAGTAGCAGAAAAAGTGCAGAAAAATCTACCCAGAAGATGGACAAAGGGATCAAGGATGGACCGAGGGGTCCAGTTGTGCGGGATGATCTAGACCGACCGGTCCAATTTGGACTGACCAATCCAGACGTGCAGAAAATCCCAGAGAATATAAACCGACCGGTCCAGTCTGGACCGATCAGTCCGACGAGTTATGCCCGATCCGGAGAGCCAGACTGACCAATCCAGTCTGGACCGACCAATCTGCCAATTACAAAGAAACCACCACCTTTTCGCATCTACAAACCGAAGGTTCCTTATCCAGTTGAGGCTCAGAAGTCCATAAGTGAATTTAAGGATGGAGAGATGATAGGTAGGAAACAAAATCCCCGTAGTAAGCTCCATAAGGTATAAGATCCTAGGGAATTTTTGGTTCCTTGTTCAATTAATAGAGTAAAATTCATGGATTCTCTATGTGATAGTGAAGCTAATGTGAGCGTCATGTCGATAGTTGTTGTAGAGAGATTGGGGATTTTTGGTATCGAGCCTTCTAAGATGACCTTTAAACTTGCTAATGATTCTGATGTATTTTCGAGTGGATTTATCTATGATCTATTCGTATAAGTTGGGAGTTGTCTAGTTCCCGTTGATTTTCATATCTTGGAGATGAATGGGAATTCAGATGAACTTTTGGTTCTAGGGAGACCTTTTCTTGCAACTGTAAGAGATATTGTTTATTTTCCTAATCAGCTTTTATCATTAAAAAAGATCAAGAAAAGGGTTTTCTATCTGGTTGTCCCTCCAAAAGGTAATTCCAAACTCACTATGGTTAAAGAAGAGGTGATGAAGCCAAAAAGCCATATCAAACCTAAACTTAAGGTGGAATTTGATGAATTCTTGCATAAAGAAGCTCAAATCTCAACAAGGAGTAACATTCCAAAGGCCAAGGACAAAGAAAAGGTGAAATCGAAGAACACCAAGAGAGACTCTCAAGTGATTTTGATTCCGCAGGAGTAGTTGGAGATGCAATTGAGTATAAGGTGAAAAGCAAGGTTTTTTCAAAACTCTTCTCAAAGTTTAGAGCATTCTTCAACCCAGAGCTTAAAGAGAAATGGACAAATGTTACAAAAGATGTGATGAGTAAGGTTCTAAAGCTGAAGATGTCTGATTTGGAGCTTGTTATGGAGCATCTCTTGATGTTAATTCAATCCCACCTTAGAGGGTAAGTTCGTCAAGCTAAACAAGCGCTGCGTGGGAGGCAACCCACTATTTAGTGTTTTAGATTTAGTATTTTTAATTTTTGATTCAATTTAGCTTTTAATTACTAACCTATTCATTTTAGTTTTAAGTTATTTGTGAATTAGGATAGTACTGGTGAAGGATCTTCAAGACACTTCGGGTTATCTCGACTCTATTTTCATTGTTCATCATCTCACTTGAATTGTTGGATATCTTAATGGTTTCTCTCTTGATTCTTGATAGTTTCTATAATATTGTCAAGATCATTGCTCACCATTAACCACTTTTCTTGATGTTTTTATTTTGATTTGATTTTAGACCTATGACCACTTGGTTTATTCTCATTAAGTATCTCTTGATTCTTGCTAGTTATAATTAGTATTGCTTGATAATTTCTCTTTACTTACCAACTTGATGATGTGATACTGGATTGATTGCTTAGAACTATTTCGGATGATGCCTTTCATATAAGATTCTTGATAATTGTTAATTAGTATTGCTCGATCATTATGATCTTAATGATATCTCTTACAAGTGATTCTTGTTAGCTCTTAAGTTACCATTGCTCAATCAATGTACAACCATTTCATCATGTGTTTCAAATCGAAAGAACATGAACACTTCTTTTGTGTGTTTGTTCATTTTTCAGAGATAGCAATTACAGGCAGCAAACCGATAACATAAGGCATAAATTAGAAGAGTCTAATCGAGTCTGTTGGTGAAAATTTTGTGTGTCTGTTGGTGAAAATTTTTCAAATTTTAGGTTTTTAAATTAGAAGAGTCTAATCGAGTCGAAAGAATAATGACCAGAACTGTG
The DNA here is from genome assembly GCA_900406425.1 of Iberis pinnata. Taxonomy (NCBI): domain Eukaryota; kingdom Viridiplantae; phylum Streptophyta; class Magnoliopsida; order Brassicales; family Brassicaceae; genus Iberis; species Iberis pinnata. The sequence goes on along the minus strand of OVBE01004805.1, from coordinate 7,669 downwards.
ATGATTACTATCCTAGTATGAATTCATGTTCTTTTTCTATTTGACTCCTGATTTAGATTAATTATTGGACTTAGAATTGGAACACCATTGATTGATTGATATGCCTTTGAAATTTCTGATCTTTTAGATTGTTGATGATTTGATGCTAGCTCAACTATGTTATGGCTTAATTTGATCTTAAACTCTCTTGCTTATGGTGTTGGTATACTATGAAATCTAGGTACCTTGCTCTTCAGTGCTCTATAAAACCGACAAGTTCTTTCAGTACGATCCGGGTCCTTTCTCTCTCTCCTTTCAGAAAATAAAAAACGGTACAGAAAAGATTGAAAGCAAGATCTAGAAAGAAAAGCGCAGAAATGCAAAGAAAAAAAAGGACAATAAGAGAAGTGAGAAAGGGGAAAAAATGATCAGGACCAGAAGTCGACTGATGCTCTGTTTGGTATGGGCACTTTGATAGAAGAGGTATTCAAGCGCACTGATCGATTCCCCCATAAGTAAGAATGCACAATTTGAATTTGAATGAATTTAATGGGCTGGTTGAGATGATTTGATAGTTTGATTGATTCAGGATTTATTGTAAAAGACATGTTGTTAGTTATGTGGTGGTAAACAGTCCATTTTCAGTGGTTGTATAGGATTAGTGTCTTTAGTTTTTGATACTTGAATTTTGGATTTCTGAGATTTTGCGAATGCCGGTGTGTTTCTTTCCAAACCTCATCTCTGGATTTAATCGTGCTTTACTTGAGGACAAGCAAAGATCTAAGTTTGGGAGATCCAAACCTGGACTGACCGGTCCACCTACCTGCGAGGATTTTGAAGATTTTCCATATTTTGCAAAAGTGTCCTCAAGCCTATCCAAATTTTCCTATTGTAACTTATTTTCCTCTCTACTATAAAACTCTTTTGGATAGTATCTATTAGAGACTAAGATTTATTTTTATTTAGAGATTTTTTTAGAGGGAGACGGATACAAAACCTTGTATTTGGGAAAAGTTTCTCTGAACCCTTGTTTCAATATATATTTTTGTTTTATAAGTATGTGTTCTTCTTTGATATTGTGTTGTTCTTGCTTTGCAATGTCTGAGTAGTTCACTAGTTAGGTTTAAGGGTTTCCTAGGGAAACCAGGTTTGAATGTTAGGGTTAATCATATAGGATTGAATTTGTTAGGTTCTTATTTTAGATTTGTTTCTAATGCCTCAATTAGCTTGATCACCTAGTTCATGATAATAGGTTAATAAATACAAAGAGATTTGATTTAGAAACATATCCTAATCTAGATAAATAAGTGTTTTTGCTTGCGAGAGTATTGTCTTAAATGCTTATGAACAATTTAATCTAAACATTAATGCATGATCGAATTAGTTTGATACATCGAGAGTTTGTTTCTAATAATTCGAGCATAGGGTTCAATACTCTGAGTCGAGATTATTCTATTTTTGTCTTTCATGTTGAGAACTATTTTCAAAGAAAATTCTGTATGTTAACTTTGGCTTTTAAACCTGAATACCTATTGATTTCTCTAATGCCTCACGTGTTTAGTTCATCGTTTACAACCGTCTTATTTAACTACTGTTTTGAATATAATACAATCATCTATTTATTCTGTCTTAGCTTGATTTGAGATTAAACTAAAATGTGTGATGTCTTGTCTGTGGATTCGACCTTTTACTGTGCTATAGTGATATATTCTCTGCAGTATAGTTTTATGATTAAATTATAAGTCTATCAGAAGACCTACCTAACCTTTAGCATGAAACTCTGCAACTGAGGGCTACTTACAAACCAACAAGCTAATTTTGGACAAAAAGATGACTACCCAGTACCACTACCTGCGATTCGGAACACCATAGGGGTTGATTACACCGACTAGATTTGGCTCAGAAAATTCACTAGGTTGGTCACTTAGGTCGGATCCAGTCAGCGATGCTACCCAATCTTTCTCAACATTTAACTCTTTGAAATCGAGCATCCTCAGCTCCTTAGCAAAAAGCACCTGATCCGCCTCCAAATCTCTCTACTCATATTCCAACGTGGATTCCCCCCAGAGCAAGCTATTAATGAACTCCAGGTTCCTCCTGATTTGTTCTACATGCACCAGCTTTTCATGATACACCCGTTCGTTTACAACCTTCCCTTTAACCAGTCCATCCTCCTCGCAAACCTTTCGTTTAATTAATTCTCTTTATCTTTCACCTTATGCAGTATCTGTTTTTCCATCTCCGGAAGAATTGCGTCTAGTTCTTTAGCTAGTTTTCCCACTTCGTCCTGTAACCTCCGCTTGCTCCTGTCATGACGGATCACCTCCCCACTCATCTGCTCCGCATTTTTCTTCCTCAGATCCTCGAGCTCCGCGACCTAACCGCTCAGCCTGCTATTCTCCTCGGTCAGTGTCTTTACCTTGCCCAAAGCACCTTTTAGCTTGGCAATAGTTTTGTCAGCCCGGGCTATGGCATCGGAGATTAGCTCCACGCCTGAGTGATTTTTTTCCTTTCGGAGCTCGTCGTCCAGATTTCCCACCTTGCGGTTAGTAAGGTTGTAGTCTGCGCATACCAAAATTTTCCCATTAATCCCTAAACAGGTTCCACCTCTATTGGGACAACATATAAATATCCATACCTCAGTGTGGGAACGAGTCCACTCAGCAGATTCTCGCTGCACCGAGAGAGACCGATGATCATTCACCTTAAATCCACCTAACCGGAATTTTGAAGTCAACTCAGCGCAGAGATCCCCATCTTTAACAATGGAGGACTGGTGTGGTCAGGTGAAACTGCAGGAGAATCCACCAAAATCATGAGCCCCAAGTGGTGATGACTCTTGAATCCAAGGTTTTTTTTCACCAGAGCATCTAAGTGGCGAGAGCTATGACGAATGAAAGGAGGATGAGGAGAATTTTTCCCAGAACTTACAGCTTTTGCCCCACAAGAATCACCCCGCGACAAGTCAGAGACCTCAATCATGTCCACATCCATCTGAACGTGATCCCTTGGCGTCTGAACCTCTTGTATAGCACCCGGGTTCACTGAGCAAGATGAGCCCTGGGAACTTTTGTTCTTGCGTGCTTCACGGTTAGATTTCGGATTCTTCATTGCAACAGACAGACATAGCGATGGAGTGTATGCATAAAGCTACTCAATGAATCACATTATTTCAAGCAAAGAAAACAACCCAGTTCAGACACTTACTTAAAGATGACTCAGAAAGTGGCGCTAACGGGAGCCAGTTGCAAGAGACTTTTTCCCCGTCAAAGGTGCTCGAATTGTTCAATCTATTGTTCTCCAAGAGATTCCGATTCTTTAAGTACTCAAGAGAAGGATTCTCAACCTGAAAAAGATGCGTGACTGAAAGAAAACCAAAAACAAAATAAAATCAAATCAGTAAATCAACAAACGTTGTGGATTGGGTAAAAAAAGATATAACAATTCAACATTAGTCTTAAGAGAAACAAATAAAAGATCAGGTCAAAATTTTGAGGCGGTCCACAACGATTTCCTTAGTCCACTGAGTTTGCAAATCTCCAGGACCCTTAGTCCTGAAAGACAAATGATTAATTTCCAAAAAGAAATAGAATCGGTCCCAGTCGGCCTCGTCCTTGGGAGTTTCCTAGTCACAAACCCCTGATTAGGTTTATTTGCGAGATACCACAGACCACCCTTCGGACCTCTTTTGATGTGGGTGACCTCTTCGAGCATGTCACAGCCTAACTCAAACCCATTCTCTATGATTGAATCATCAGGAAGATTGCATGCCAAACTCCTTTCGGCATCTTCTCACTCGGAGCCATTCCTTGGCGGCGCAGATATCGGACCAACAATTTAGGAACCGAGAAGCAAAACCCACACATCTTGAAGAAAATTTCATAGACGGTGACAAACCCAGGCGGAGGAGAATCTGGAAACTGCCCGGATTTAGGAATGAGAAACCTAATGTCAGATTGGAAATCAAACTATTTCCAAATCACCACAACTGAAGCAGCCGTCAAGAAAGAGTCATAGAAGGCCATAATCTCCAGAGCCGCGACCACCCTAGATTTCTCATTAGAGACCACAAGTGTTCCGACGCTGGTGGTGGCCATGGCCCGCGAGGAAGAGCTTCTGCTCAAAGAACAAAGCACAAGGTAACTCACCATAGTCGGCAGATCAGAACGAAGGAGAAATTAAGGAAAGAGGGAAAGCGGTAGAAAGAAATTAGGAAGGAGAAGAACAACACAGAAGGGGAGAGAATCAAACCCCAAAACCTGAAAATAAAGAAAGAAAAACTTAAGTTTACCTTGTCACATGAAGAAGAAGAGAGATGACGATTGTAAAAAAAGTGGGGAGTGACGGTTCCAGGTAACTGAAGAGAGGAGGGGTGCAATGATAACTGCTTCGAAAATGCTGAACCGCCTTTTGTAGGCATGATGACCTTTTTCAATTTTCAAAATTCAAATCATATCTGCACGCGAGGAGAGATAACCGTCAGAACTATTAAGATTCTCACTTATCAAATCCAACTAAGTCGATTCATATTTAAAGAAACAACCCAACAACAAAATGGCCAAATCGCCAAACATGGTCCAATTTCCCAGGCTAAAACAAGTAATCAACTTCCGTGGCGGAGAGCGTAACGACAATTCAATCAATTAAAATCTTCAAGCTTAAATTTCTCAAGGTGGTCACCACCTAGGTATCAGAAGGTCACCCAACTCACCAAACTCATTGGAAGACCTGGGGGCTAATATGGTGGTGTTGGAATCCCCTCAGTAGAATTTTACCTTAGGTAGTAATGTGATATTCAATTCAACACATATCAACCCCAGAAGGACTGTTGAGAAAGTATTACATCTGGGTATATTAAGAAAGTGATGACCAGGCGCAGCTCGAGCAAACCGAGGTAGACAAACCAAGGTCGAATTAGGCGCATCTCGAGCACGTAGTGACCAAGTCCAAGCATTTCCGAACCTCTAGGGATATGCCGAGATTATAGGAACGAGGAAGTGGGAACTTAGCAAGAAAAACGGAGAGGATTAGAAGTATAAATGGGAGAATAAGCAAGATTTTTTTATCTTCTTTTCTTTTGGCGATCATTTTGAATTTAACTTAGATTTTTTATACGTAAACATAAGTCCATAGCTATATTGTACTTGATCTATAGAAAGTTTATTCCTTACAAATTTGAGTTGTAGTTTTCCTTGTTAAGACGAAAATCGTCCAATTCCTCATAAAAATACATTTAGAAAATTAATCAGTGGATTTTAACATCCACAATCACAATAGAAGAATGTTGCTTTCTAGAGAAAACGCAGCCATGGATAACGCTACCTTGGAGTTTTGTCTCTGCCATAGGAATCAAGCCCCGAGATGTGGTGGCTCCCACCTTCCCTAATAGCATCGAGGTAACTTTTAAGTGAACTCATGGAAAATAATTCTAATGATAACAACTAAATCGCTTCTACGTGTGAAATTTTTATTTAACAAAACCATATTGCACTAGTTAGATAAAGACGAACCCTATTTTCGCTTGATTGATACTTGGAAAAGTTCAATGTGGTTTTCTTACAGATTTTTTCACACAGCTTATTCTTCAAGAATATCTTCTCCACCATAATCGTATTCATATGTAAAACATGTCAGTAAATGTCCTGTCACAAACACATGTTTAGAATGTGATTTTAACAGTTCAATTTACTCATTTTTTATGTTTGCATCATCTCTAAACTCTCATTATCCTCACGAGATGGAGTAGGAATCACGTAGAGAATCCCTGACGTACGACTTTTTTGTAATGTTATACTTTATTCCAACAAAAAAATCTTTACACAAATGTTTACTTTAAATGTTTAAAAGAATAGAGATAATGCTTTTTAATAAGAGTTCAATTTGTGATAGCAATGTCGGGATAGGTAAGATGCTTCCCATCCTCATTGATGCAATTTTAAGCTTGATAGAAGCTTCAATGAGATGAATTAGTTCTGGTGAATGCCTTGGTTGATTACCATGCCTTCTTTTGTTTTTTTCCATCCACAAGTGATGAATAGAGCTCTGTAAAACAAGCTTCAACAGGAAAGAGTGGGAAGGGGATCGCATCAGACGAATCTTTAGTTCCATCTCCTCTTACACTTCAGTGTAAAGCGTTGACATTAGAGGATGAGCTAGGTTTTCCCAAATCACTGTAGTAAATGGGCGACTGAAGAACATATGTTGAATAGATTCAGTTTGAGCTTAGCAAAAGGAGCAGGAAACGGGTGAGGAACTATTCCACATAGCAATTCGATCACCCGTTGCAAGACGATTACGCATAGCGAGCCAAGTTATAAAAGCATGCTTCAGTGTAGCATACTAGCATATTTAAACCATGTGATAGAGCTCCAAGGACAAATCAGTTTGGTCTCACGTAAGAGACTCCACATCTGCTTGAATGAGAATTGGTGAGAATAAGAACCGTTTGCTCTCCTCAGTTCATACACATCATCCGGGTCAGTTGGTGATGGAATTGGCTGCATTGATAAGAAGTTAACCAAATAAGCAAGAGGGTCATGCCGTTGAGCACGAAAGATTCAAGATGAGGAGCTAACCTCTGCAACAGTAGCTACTGGACGGATACCAAGGGCTCGAAACCCACGAAACCCCACCACATCATATAATCGACGAAGTGATGACCAAGAATCGTACCAAAAGGAAACACTAGATCCATTGCCGACATTTGCTTTAACAAATGGGAAAAGAATATCCCGAAGCTTGAGTAGTTTATTCCATATCCATTGACGTACGACTTTACACTTCCTTCTTCGTTGATATGCGTTGGGACAGAGCGTGAACGGTGAATATGCAAGTGCACTCTCTCTACTCTAATGTAAAGAACAATCAAATCAGTGGTAATAAAGTAAAAGAAGAATATTTGTAGGATCTTAACTATAAGAAGAACTGGTTAGGCAAGAAGAGACTTTTCAATCTCTCAAAAGATGATCTTCTTGGTATAAACAAGTCTTGTAAGTTAAAATACTGACCATGGAAGTAACCGAATCAACTGCATAGCTTAGGTATGTGGACTCAGAGTTTGAGTGAGCTAAAGACTCTGTGTTCTCGGACTTTCTAGGAGATGCTTGGAGACCATATTCTTGATATATTATAAGACTTATCTCTACCATCAAACGCCAAACCAACACCATCCTCAAAATCTGCATTGTTGTTCTGGTTTTTAAAGTCAGATTAGTTCCAGCACTATTCTAATGCATATGCATAAGTGTGGATCACTTGCTATTATGTAGAAGAAGAAGTTTAACTCGGAAGGCATGAGTTTCACTTCAGTAAATTAGAGATTTGGTGTGTCGGTTTGTGACCGTTTACTTGTTGCAAATGTTGGGTACTCTAGAGTTGTATGCAGAGGTGGATATGGTAACTGCTTTTTCATTTTTATTTAATTATTACATCGTAAGTTGATTTCATTTCTTATAAACGATATATATGTATATATTTAGTTAGGATATTTTCTAAATATTGTTGAGTCTGTTAGCTAAGTATAAGCAAGTTACATCAAGTTTGTATNTACATCAAGTTTGTATATATTTCTCTTATACGATCAATGAGAAACACAAGTTTAAGGGTTGAATCAAATCCTACATGGTATCAGAGCGATAAATCATCTAAATTTTCGCGATGCCTGGAGACGAATCAGAAGTTACCTCTGGTG